>JABFPB010001029.1:0-28636 GCA_022817645.1 Ceratoteleas bidentatus | reverse complement strand
GCGTTTCAGGTAGAGCACGGTAAAATTTTAGGAGAATTTCAAGATAATTTTTCCGTTAAATTTCCCTCAGTGTATATATACTAAGATGAAATTATTATTTAAATATTTTTATATTTAAACTGTTTTGAAGTACAAAAATTGGTCGATACACAATTATCGGATCTAATATAATTTCTCCATATTTCATATTTGTAAAAAATCACGCAATGCCGATAATATAGGAATCGGATCCTACCTAACACCCCCTTAAGCATCCAATTATTTATCACCAAAAAATTCGCCGAGATTGCGCTTCCAATTAAAACACGTGATGTCCCTTATTTCGCGTGTTCCACAGTTAGTGAGGGCTCTGTCGCGGCGTGTAATCTAATTGTTAGTTAATTAAGAACGCGGAGCTCGTTTCGCCGGTAAGAATAAGCGCTCATCACGCGATTCGTAAATAACCCGCGCGCCGTTATTTGCGGACGCGACAGTGGCGCTTGTTATTTATTTGTCGGCGGTGTTTGTGCGTCGTATCGGCGGCGTAACCGCGCCCGTTGCCTGGCTAATGCCTTTATTACGAAAGAAGTGTAACAAATTGATTCGTCTCGGGAGGCAGTTTTTGTTTCGGCACAGTCAAGGTAATTTCCCCGGAGACGCGCCAAGAAATACGCCTCGGACTCCGCGGCAAACAAGTTAACAAACGGGCCCGCCGAACTAGTCGAAGAAGCGCGTAATCGGCAGAAAGGAGGGGGTGATATTTGTAGTTTCTACGGGATCGACTTATGGGAGCCGTTTTTCAGTTGAAGCTGGCGTTAATAACCGATTTCCACTGCGCATGGGCCAAAATATGTGAAAGAATTATTTAAACGATGGAAATCGAAAATAGATATGAGGCATTTCACGAAGAGATAGAAAAAATTTGAATTCGACCTTCAGTAAATTTCAATTTGAAAACTTAAAATTACGATCAACCAATAAGAAAAAAAGAAATCGTCAAAAAAAAAGAGAAAAAGAAAAAAGTCTTTTTAAAACACGTATCCCACTAAAATTTTTCAAAACGTTACTTAAACCTCTTATTCTTATTAGCGTCAATCAATTAGTTTCAATATTGCTTGAAACTTCGTTCAGTCCAAAACACAGAAAAATCAATTTTCCCATTTCCCTCAACATCGTCCTTCTGTTTTGTACCACTATTCAATTCTGTCTCATAACTTCTACGACACTCTTAACTAAGGATTATCCGCTGCAAAAATGAATGTTACATAGAGCGACCTGATCCTCCTCCCAACCGATGTATCTTCCGTCACGCTCATTGCGCATTGGCTCGAAAAAGTCAAAATGATATCGATCTAGTTGCGGCATGTGCTGCTCCGCGCAACAAGCCGGGTCCGAGACAATAAAAGCCCTAAGAGGCATCGCAATCGAATTCCCGGCGACGCTATTGCGACTGAAGCGCCATATATTAATACACCGGAGCCACGGCTTATTGGTTTTTGGGTAAACGCCGTTTCGTTGGAGAACCAAAGCCGTTTCTCGGCGAAGACCACACGCGAGATTCGCCGATTGCGGCGTCACTTTATCGCGATGCTAATTATTCTCATTATAAACAGACCGGAGAAGCGTTGGAGAATCGTAGCACCTCTCAACAATAGAATTTCTCCCATTCAAATGGCTGACGAATTCCGATGAGCGGTTTATCGGAATTAAGGGGAAATATAAATTGGCGCACAAAAGGGGACTCGTATAATCTTTGATTAGATGGATTTTGGACGTATAATTAGTGATATATTTGAATATTTATAAGTTCAAATGTCGTAATACCGAAAGCACAATTCTTAGTTTAGTTTGATTTTATATTTGGTGTATTTCTACCTTAAATTTATCATTTCAGTAGTAAAACTTAGGAACTTAATTTTTTATTAATTTTTTTATATTTTTCTCAGAGTTAGACATTTTATATTAACCTCGTCCGTAAACTTGAATTGGTATTCCACCTTGACCGTTCTAAATAATCGCCCTGTCCATTCCCATACAATTTTCGAGAAATCCTCTGAAATACTGACGTTTTTGTTGCAACAGAAACTTTGCTCCTCTCGTCTCCTCTGTAATATTGCGTTTTACAGTCGCAACTAAAACGCACGTACACTTTTATATCTGCAATTTGCACTGGTTATTGCTTGTGTTCTTATGCGTGTTCCGCGCAAACTTTCAGACAAACTTTCATTAGCGCTTCGAGTCGACTAGTTAATGCGATGCAACGCGGCAAATAATTCGGAAAGAAGAGCTACTCTCTCGACGAAATGCATTTGATGCAGCCCCGCTTTACGGTCGTACCCGCTTCTTTATTACGTGACTTAGGTTTCTTATTTTGAGACAATGCCGCTTGATAAAAACATCATGATGCACTTCCCGTCGGACAATATTCATGCCGTGCATCGCGTGCAGCTGACACGGCACAGTAAATTGTTGTCAAAATGGCCGCTCTCAGCTGGGATACATCATTTATATTTTCGGGCCAACTTCGCGATGCCTTTTTGATTTTGTAACCGTATTTGTTCGCGCATATTGTTTTCACGGTTCGAGTACGCGGGAAAATGGATTCAGTGAAATTCGAGGACCATTGTCGTACAATGGCCGAAATAATACTTTCATTTTGTCGGGTCATCCGAAATATTTTACAGAGCCATTGACGAGTTATGAAACTTTAAAATTAGAATACCACTTCAATTCCGAATAGTCAGTTAGTCCACTGCACCATTTTGGATCAATCTTTCGACTGGAGGTTTAACCTATAAATTCCCTTCCGTTGTCTTTTTCTCAAAAAAATAAACAACTGAATGATTAGGAGCAACGCCAAAAGGAACGAGTCAAAATGTCATTATCCGATGACGGTAGTGGAAAAATAGTGACGACTTACAGTGTATCGCTAAGATAAAGATATCGATCGCAGCGTTCGAAAGTTTTTACTTATTACCGTTATAGCGCTAAAAAATTACAGCAAATTGATTCATTAATTCATTCATTACGTAAACAGTCGTGCACGTAATTAGAGAACTCGTTTTGTTTACCATCTCGAAAACGAGTTCTCCATTATCATCCCCAATTGAATTCAGAAATTAAATTAGTTCGTCGAACAATATTATTCATCATGGCAAAAGAGGGATGAGGCAATATTAAGTATTAATAACACGTTTTATTGATAATCATTTAATAGGCCCTGTTCCACTAATGAATCTGGTCTGCTTTGGCCCAAATGCATCAATCGCATAAACTCGTCGGAACTTTCCGAAAAAGTTGTGTCGTCGTAGAATCGAAAACGATCGACGTAACGATACTCCAGGCGCTCACTTTGCGACATTTGGTTCAAGATGCAAGAGGATTCGGCGACACTTGCACTTGTTGTCTATGTACCTTTCAACACATGTTCGTTTCATTCATCGCAATAGGGACATGTGTTGCTAACGTTCGGTATATATTGTAATATTCACAATTAGCATCAAGCGAGCGCTGATGCTGCGTTAGAACGCAAATATTGCATTTCACGTTCATGCATTGTAAATATGAGCAAACATTGCAGCTTCATATTTTGTTTCATTCCGAACGCACGTGCACGCTGTATCACGCAAATTGAATGCGCGATACGGTTTACCTTACAGTCACCCCCCACCCGCACCGACGAAAAAATGTTATGAAAAAGTGCCAGACGTATTCTGCGCGTAATTCGAATACATTTTTTGGTGAATGAATAATTCAGGGAGCTAAAAAAATTACGCTTGTTATAATTTAATGGACCATCCTTAAATTTTGTACTTGATGAGTTATTAAGGTGGGAAATTAACTGAGAGAGACAAAATTTTGGGTGCCCACTGTAAAACTGAAAAACTTATCAATCAATATTAACAAGCATTTTACTATTCATTTCTTGAAATAGAATGTTTATTAATATAATATAATAATATAATATATATTATAAAATATATAAATAAAATCATATTTTAAATCGTCAAATAGTTTCAAATTCCAGGTTTTTTTCAATGAGGACCCAAGAAGGAATAATTGGAAAATTAAAAATTAACATATCGCTTATCGGTCTCGAATTTATACCGGCGTTTACACAACCGGTTAATCGGGAGCAAAAAGGCACAAAACATAACTTGGCTCGAGTTTCGAGAGCGTCGGAATCTGCGAAAGACAACGCGATATCGCTCACGAATAAAATAACGCGCTGCTCGGTCATCGGCTGCGATATCGTCCGTTATTTAAATTTAACGCGCGGCAAAGTTCACGCCCGCCGAACTAATCTCATCTTTCATCATCGGATTATTTATTACAATGCGTTTTCGCATAATTAATTGACGCGTCCCGACCAGCGAGTGCGATCTTGCGTGGACTCATCAATCAACTTCAGCTGTACGATTATATTGGATACTTTTCGCGATAACTTTGCCGAATTTGGCTTGTCGGAATAACGCGAATTTACGGTAATTAGGTCGGGACATTTTGATGGGCGAAAGTTAGGTAACGTGGAAATAATGTGCTGTTTAATAATGCATATGCAGCGATACGCGGAAAAGAGTTTCGCTATCTGGACGGATCGGTTGGTTTCATTAGAAGAGATCCCTGTATTTGGACGGACTTAAAGTTTGAAGATAAAAGCTTTTGGCTTAAGCGAATAATTGTTTTCCCTGTAAAATAAATTTTGAAATTACTGAATATAGTAAAAAAGTAATGACAATCCGATTTCACACTCTCTTCAAATGTGAAAGTCATCTGCGTGGAAAAATCTGGACTCCGATCTGGAGTTTTCTCACTTCGACACTTTTTAACACCAATTTTTTAACCAATTTTTGGAGTCTACTACTTTAACATCTGTCATCGCAGCTTAAATTCCAGAGACGAACACGACTCAAATGAAATTTTCTCTCAAAATTGCTTCCCATAAAAACACTCTTTTCCCGACACACGAAAATGAATTTCCCAAAAAATATCGCTCACCGAAAGCAATTCCACAGATGCAACAAAACCCGCTGTCCTTAAATTTATTTCCATTCTTCCCGACCGATTCAAGATTGTTTTGAAAAAAAGTCCGCGAGATCGCGCGTCAAAGACTTAATGACCCGACGCAAAAGCAAAGTCAGGAACGCTATACGAACGTCTCCGGCGCATTTGATGGCAGATATGAAATTGCGAGCGCCGCTACCGCGTGCATCATACCCGGCTAAGCAATCCTCTTTCCGTTCTCTTTCAATTTCCGACTTCCCCAATCGGGATTGCCTTTCGAAACTATTGTGCATCTTGACCCGTCTTAAACAAATGGACAAGATACGATGAGACCCATCCTTGTTTATTGCAATTCAATGCACATACAAATATTCCTAATCTTTTTGCATCGATTCTCGAGTATTCGGCATTCGCGCTATCGGTTGCAAAGAAATCTTTATTATATTTAATGTTTGCCTATAAACCGACAGATGGCCTCTTTCATCGCCCTATTTAATGTTTACCGAGAAAAGAGCTCTCGGCAATGCAGATTTATTTCTGTTAATTAACCGAAAACATTTTTGTCGCGCGATGTAGAGCTTTAAAAATGTATTTAAGAAGGTTAAAAGTGTTAGTTTTTAACCTTTGTTTAGCCTATCATACAAAGGTATTGTACTGTAAGAAGGATCAATTTTGACGAAAGAGATCTTAAAGACTGATTCAGATTTAGGCTCGTTTTGGATTCATTTTAGCTAATATTGCCTTGCAAAGTAGAACAATCATATATTCGGTCAGACATTCAAATTTCATAATTCTACAAGGAGTTGCGACGTAAAAAGACCAGTTTTCGACGAAGGTGAACTTACAAGCAATATTACGTGGCAAAACTGTAATCTGTTCTTCATGTATGCTCAACTTTCGTGCAAAGCTACATTTTCAATAAAACATGAATGACGAAACACGGCCCTTCCAAAAGACGTGAAATTGGAAAACTTTGTGTTTTAGAAAACGTCCCGTCGCGAAGAATTTTCGCGCAACACATCCCACCGTCGACGATACGAAAGGGAACACGTAGACCGTTGTTTTTAATCGTCACACGAGGCGCACGACACTCCACCGACAAATGGCCGAGCAAAGAAGGGCCCCCTTCGTGTGTTTAATTTATGGCCCGGCGTTATTAATGTCGCTAGTTTCGCCGTCCTATTCGGCTTTATTAATTTTATGCTAATTTCCCGAACGCAAGTTTCATTTAAGAACATTTGCAAGACACCGTCTGCACGTTCGTTGATTCTACTACTTACACAGCTGAATGTTCGGGAGCCGTTATTCTTAGTAGTTTTAAAGTAATGCAAGAAAGTTTAGGTGATTTCGCGAAGAATCAAAAAGTAAAAAGATGCATAAACAGTGACAAATTAAGGGATGTTGGATAATATATGACACAGTTTTTATGTAAAATTATACTACTGAACTTTCATTCCGCTGAATTTTTTCGCGGTTCCACTGAATCACATTAAATGTATGTACTCTGCATATTAAAGAGTACAAGATTTTTTTTTTCAAAAACACCATTCGATTTAATTTATCGCGTTCATCGATTCGAAATTAGCAGAAAAAATTTATCGTTGAAAATGATCGCTCCGAGTTTCCTAAATTCCATTACGTACGTCGTAAATCAAGTACGCGCAAAAAGGCACTACACGCGTCTACCGTCTCTCCCACGAAAACACAAGAAAGAGATAAATGTTTGTCCAAACAAAAACAGCAGATCAATAGCAGCCGTGAATCAGGTGAGTTTCACCTGCTTTCAGTTCACAGCTCTTCAGAATAGAAAAGAAGCCCGATAAAAAATCCGACAGAACATTCACGTGCCGCTACTAAACACTCGCATTTTCTCGCGGCAGTCAATGGAACCGGTTTTACGGGGAAAACAAAACTGAAAAAGGTTCAAAATTCCTTCTAAAGCAGTGTATACCTATACTTATAATAGCTTAGATATGAAAATCCATTAATAGACAGTACTTTCTCCAATCAAGGTACCCCCGATTTTGCGACAAAAATCATATTCACTGAAAAAATCGTTTACAGAAATTCGATTGCATAAATCGAATGAAAAGAAGAAACATTCCATTTTTAAAATATCGTTTTGCTTACTTATAATATTATTTCATAATATAGTCTGAAATTACATTAGGTAAAAATATCAAGTTTTCCATTCATTTTTCCCGCAAAATAGAAAATCTATTTTTTCTAAAAACTGTTATCTTATTCTAAATTACTCTTTTTTAAGCGAAAGATATATTTTTCTCAAACGTTTCCCCGTTTTACATCGATGTGCCAAATTACCGACCGAGATCCGTCGCACCGTTAACGTAACCTCACCCGTTCGTTATCACCTTTTGGCAGAGCGCACGTTCGACTCATTTGCGCCGTTTGAAAATGAAATATCGCTTCACGCGTATGTCCGACGAGCGTATCATTCAGCCTGCAGGACTATTTTGCCATCCAGTCAATTTTGGCGCGAAAATTATGGCTCGATCGAAATGTGACAGGCCAATGAAATGTGAACATGAATAGTTTCGTTATGAATCTCCAAACAGCGACGAATGCACCGGACATTCACCCACGACAACGTAGCTCGACTTTGGATCCGAAAGACCCGCAAAAGTGCTTCATGATCGTGACTTACAGTGATGTCGAACGAAATGTAAAATTTTAAACCAGCTATTTTGCTTTTGACAAAACTGATCTTTTTTTATTACATTAAACGACATAATTTTTTTCAAATAAAACAAATTTCTTTTGAACGTGTTTCTTTATTGAATGCAAAAAATGTGTATTAATTAGCAATATTTCTTATTTCTACTTATTCATTATATTTCACATATATATAGTATATATATTTATATATTTATTTTATTTATATGCGATGGATGTAAAAAAAAAGTTATACGAATTATACTATTTTTGCCAGTAGATTTTTTATTATTTTAACATCAGAAATATATGTTAATGTAATAACATTTGTAAACAGCTCATTAAAATAAATGAAACCCAACGAATGTTCATAATATAAAAACAGAATAAGTTATGACGTTTGTACAAATGACAATTATGGTAGTCTATATACACTATGTTAAACGTCATTGCGTAGTCCGTAAACCTAGTTGAGACGACGAAAAATTAGTCAAACCGATATGTCGTTCGAAAGCCGATTGGAGGCGCGCTGAATTTGGCGCAGTCGAGTATCGTGTAAAGTTCCGCTTCGCAGCCGAATTGGAGCAGCGAATGTGAAATGCGTGGCGATGATAAAAAGGCGCATAATCAGACTTCGAATGACGTGGATCGGGCGATAAAATGGCGGTGAATGAAGTTGAGCAAATGAATGAGGTGAGTCAGTGCACGTATCGGGCAGCGCGAAATTACATCGATTCCGAAATTAGTCGAGCTGTTAATTAGGTTCCCGATGTCGCTGAGGGATCGTGTTCTGTATATGATATTCGAAGAAAATTACCAATCGAAAACTATGTCCATTAACATACATTTAGGGTTAGACTACATCACTGAATGACCAACTTGATAGACAAAACTAATTATAAATACCTCGATCAAAACTGAACTGTTCAACTTAAAATAAATAAAACTGAGCTTAGATATCTAACAAAAACAATACTTTAAATTTAAATAAATAATTCGGTTTTGAATATGTAATGAAAAATAACAATAGTTGAAGAATGTTCCTTTTCATTTAGTTCATTAATCCTACAAAATGTATATTGGCACCCTAAATATACGGTCCTTTATCCATTCCCAACTTAAAGGAAACTATTTCTCGATTAAAAAATATATCAAGACATCCATGAAAAATCAAACTCAAATTAAAGAATTTTGCAATCCTTCAAAAAGGCTCAGTTCAAAAAAATTGTACATTTTACTTTTCCTCCCCGCCATCTGTCTTCCCAAACATTCGCACGTCAGTCGCATACATCCTCCTTCCCACAAATATCTTCCCTACACTCCAATTCGACAAGAAAAATCCACTTCCCAGAATCCGATCGCTTTCGTATCAAACCGACGTTTTTACTGTTCCGCAAATGTTCTTCAATCCCCGGGATTCCCCCCTCCAGTTCGCCGTTTCCCCAGATTCGATCGTCGAAACTCCGTGAAAAATTAATGAATTTACGTGATACGCGTAAAAAGCCATCGGCCGATATTTTTTGCGCTGAAAACGTCGCCACTCGAGGATAAATAAAGCTCGCGCGGTCCGCCGTTCCCGAACGATACGTGTCCGGTCGAAGAGCGCGGGGAAATTGAAATTTCAAGAGCCGGAGTCGCGACGGCGAATGAAACGCCGGGATAAGTTCTGATTACGGCCCGGCTCTTTAACCGGAATAACACAAATGTCTTCGCTGTCGAACGACGGCTGCCTTTCCCGTATTTCGCCGATCGGGAAGCGCCCGAAAGCCGTTCGCTGAAACTTTCAACGGACTTATCCGACATAAATGCCAGCGACGTCACATTCGCCGTGAGGCGCGCTTAATCTGCTTATTTTCGGCGAATCGCAAGATCGGAATTTACCTGGATGCATTAACTAATTAAATCAATTCGACATCTTTTCGAGATCGGAAGTCAAAGTCAAAGTCAAAAAGTCAGAGGTCAAAGACCTTTTGTTCTGTTTTTTGTTTCGTTTTGCGAGATAAGGTGAATGATTTATAAATAAAGACGCCGAACAGTCTTTATTTGTAAACACAATGTTTATTTTATTTATAAACAGTAACTTTTGACCTTTTGAGATCAGAAGTCAAAGTCAAAATCAAAAAGAGGTCGAAGACCTTTTGTTCTGTTTTTTTTTTTCGTTTAGGAGATAAGGTGAATTGTGTTTATAAATAAAGACACCGAGCAGTCTTTATTTGTAAACACAATTTTTATTATATTTATAAACATCAACTTCTGACCTTTCGAGATCAGAATTCAAAGTCAAAGTCAAAAAGTTAGAGGTCAAAAATCTTTTGTTCTGTTTTTTGTTTTGTTTTATGAGATAAGGTGAATTGTGTTTATAAATACCACGCCGAGCAGTCCGGCCGAATTTCCAACATAATTTCTGACGCCGGACTGGGGAAGTTTAAGAGAATAACAATAAACAAAGTTTGAAACGAAGATCGCGGGGTGAGTATATATGGCATATTTTGCAAACAGGACGGGGTAACAATGTGTTATAGTTGGCGATAAACTTGCGCGAATGCAGAGCTAACTCGAATTGAAGATGGCGCCACAATAACATTCGCGACTATTCATGCACATTCTCGGAGGGGAAAGCTGTCCTAATTTGTACTGCGAAGGCGGGCATTATTTTGCCGGATTGTTTAATAAACTCGAAATATTTGTGTGGCGTTAGGTTTTTCTTTTGGAGCGTTGGAGAGATACAGTCTTCTTTGCTCGACTTCCACGTGTTATTTGCCTTGAAAATATAGTTATTGTGATCACGTGAAAAGTACGAACATTTTTGTTCGTTTCTTTTCCGAAGTAATTATTAAAATAAACGAAACTTCTCGATAAAAATCCTCCCGCAGAAAAATGTGGTATACTTTTCTGTAGAAACAGCGTTGTCGTTATTTTCGCAGTTTTATTTCGTGGCCTGTCAAAATTCTAACGCCACTCAACAGGCGAGTACGTTCTACCAAACTATTTTCGTCCGCGTGGGAATTGTCATCCAAAAATAATACCGCGTTGGAAACATTGAAACATTGTCTTTTCAAATAGCGCTCGTTTCCAAAAACAACCTCTTTTTAATCTGCGCATGCTGAAAAACCCGTTTCGTTAGACATGCAACTTTAATTTTACCGAAATAATACACCTGAATTTTGGCTAACTCCCAGAGTTAGTTCTTCTACCTTTTAACTAATTTAATTAAATCGTTCATACAACAATACATTTACTTTTAAATCGATTAACCGTCAGTTTATCACAATTTTAGTTGATAAACCATTCTGTTTCAAACAAAATTTATGAAAAGGTTTATCAAAATCCTTTAAAATCGACAAATACCTGATCGTCTAAATCCGAAACTATCGAATTCGTCCAGTGGAATAGATTTGCATTGGTCCGCCATTTTCCTCGGCATAATCGCGTTGTATCGCAAATGTTGACGTTGGTAGCCGAGAAAGCCACCGTTAATGTACAATTAAACGATAAAGCCTAATAATAAATGTACGACAGCGGCATGATCTGAATCACAATCGACGTCAATCCGCTTGTAACCGCCCGACGACGGCGTTTTAACATTAACATAAACCGCGAGCCTAAGTCTGATCGATGATACGCAGTTTAACATCGTAATAGTAACAAAATATGACGACGTCGCCTCAAAGCGTATTGACGTTATCGGCCGGCACAAAGGAGCGAGTAATTGCTCAGGTTAATTCCAACTTGCGTCGTTCACCGCAAGACCCACAAGTCACAGCTGGTAAGTCTCATCGCGGGTAATCGCCCTTCAGCACTTACTCCTATCAAGTCGCATTCAATCGCAGTCGCAATATTTTACATCGAAACAACGCATGCAACTTCCTGATTCTAACAAGTTTGTGAATGGAAAGAAATTAAATTTTAAATTGAATTCTGTAAACTATAAATTAGTATTTCAGTTTTGAAAATTTAAATTTTGACTGGTTTATTAAATTTTTACGGTGTGGATTGATAGACATTAGGTGAACTTAGAGAATAAGTTTTTTCGGAAAAAGCAAATTTAATTCGAAGGATATAGTTTGTTGGGAACTAATTCATTATATTGTCAGATTTATCTTCATACTGTTTCGTATTGAACACTTTTGAAACGATCAACCTTTTTCGAATCTCACGATTGTTGCATTGTCGAGGCAAGGAAAGTTATCTTTGGGGAGATAGAGATGTAGACAATTTATCAAAGATGACGTTAACTTATGCAGTGAAGTGTCCATAAATAGTAGTGGGTCAGTTTTTACTGAACGAATACGAATTATTCATGTCTGAAATAATACTTATGGATAGAACTTCCGTAATGTTTGATGAGTAAACCATTCTATTTTTATGCAGTGCTAGTCTCGGACTAAATTACTCGATTTTTTGTTAATAATTAACGAGTCCGACTTTCCGTGTCGGTTCGGATGGGACGACTTTTGGGTTATAAAGTTTTAACTAGCGCCCAAATATTTTTGCATATTTTTAATCAATTAATGTAATTCTATATTCTTCTTTAGAAACTAGCAATTTATTCCATGTCAATCACTTTACTGGGTTTCCAGTAAAGTATTGTAATACAAAGAGTATCCTATCAACGTTTATAAAAAATAGAAAAAGATTGCGAAAATAAGCTTATAATCCTCTCTATAACTCAGAAAAAGTGGCAACAAATTTTTGTTTGGTTTTCAAATCCCAGAAAATGGTACCCCCTACCAAAATTGGTTGAAAAATCTAATTTGAAGAAGAGAAAAATGTAATTTGAAGAAAACGATTTTTCTTCAAATTACTCAAAATTGGCTTAGTCAATAAAGCGCCAGATTCAGAGACTGTCTTTGCGTCGAACGATATGTTTCGACTTGTGATTGAATATTAATGCATCGTAATGCGGATGCACTTCGCGAGAGGACCAATCAGGCGGCGCGCGACACATGCGCAAACTTGGTCCGAAATCCGCAACGTCACTGAAAACAGTTGGTTCGCGCGCCGCCTCGCGGAATTCGCGCAAAGCTGTAGTTAGCGGCGCGGAATTGTTCGGAATAGTTTCCGCGCGCGGAACCGGCGCCGTTTGCGAGTTCGCAAACTCGGAGTGCCGAAGAAGACACCGAAATGGATTCGAAAAGTTGCCCGACTGTCGGCGCTCGAATGCCGACGGGAACATCGCGCGACACGCAACCGCAGCATGTCACCTGATAGACTTCCTGTCTTTTAGTCCTCCGTTTTTAGAAAATAGGATAATAATTTGTTTTATAGGTACACATTCAATTCGGGAATTCGTTTTACTTTAATTATTTATTGTAAAACTACTGGAGTATGTCAAAATATAAATTCTAACAATTTGTCAAATTAAAAGTACGATTTCATATATAGTACACAAATACGAAATACTTAAATGTAACTTAAATGAATTTAATTATACCAAAGTTTGAAAATTACGATACACTTATGTTGTAATGATGTACATTTCTAACAGAATACTTCCTAAATACTTCCCCAATCTGCCTCCTGCGTTTCTTAAAAAAAAAAAAAAAATGAAAAAGAAACAGGTTAAAAAACCCATCAAATTGGTGTAAATTATCCATCTGTAATTTTAATGGCGAAATTGAAATGGTCAGGAATTGGGGCACATATTGAATTGGGTCATTGATCGGCACTCTATATTTTCATCTCCTTATTTCCAGTTAAATTATAAATTGAATCCTGTAATGCCTCGGATACCGCTCAGCAGACGTCATTAGACGGCATTTGTCAATTAAACCATATTAATTCCACAGTAAATCCGTGGCCTCCCCCCTCCCCTGCACTTCCGCGTCATTAATTCGTTATTTATTTCGCGACGCCAGTTCGCTAGCACACTTCTTGCTCTCGCAATTGGCAACGTCGCTTTGAAAATCTTTGACCTCCACGACTGCACCGAACAATAAGAAGAATGTTAACTATCAGCTATAATTATAAGAAATTGAGCACAAAACTACCTATTAGAAATTTGAATCTTGTACGAAAAGCAATTCCGCACTCTTAAAAAAATATTTTCATCATGAAAGGAATAGTTTCATAACGAAAGGATTTTCCGCTCAATATATCGATAAAATGAAATCCTTTCGTAATAAAAGGAATAGTTTTAATACAAAACCGCTACCTATTCAGTTTAAAATAATTTTTCAGCATAAAATTAAGTTATTTTAAAATAAACCGATTTTTACAAAATTATAGGCATTTCAACATAACATGAAGATATTTAAGAGTACTTTTCGAGCTATTTATGAGTACTTTTGTTGAGCTTACATGGTGGTTTTGTTGATTCAACATAGCTCATTTAACTTTATTTTTAATATTGATTTGACAAACGCTCTTTTCCCAGAGTATTCAGTTTCAACTTTCTCAGCCAGAAATTCTATAAAATAATTAAAGACATTTTTTCAGTAAAGTGCTGCGCGGAATTGAATCCCTGTGGATGAATTCGGCAAAAGTAGGCGGAAATTAAGCGTGCCGCGTCTCGAAATAAAGCCATCTTAGCTGGAATCTTCATCTTTTAGTTAAATCCTCGGCAACTAAATACTAATTCCACTACGGACGCGACTGTTTCGTCTTTAACGGCCGACAGTTTGCGCGACTATTTCGCGGAAACGGGAAAAATGCTGCAGCTTCACTCGGCGGCATTTTCGGCGGCATTTGCGGACTCGGAGTCTTTCAAATGCGACTGTGTCAAAGTCGAATGCAAATTCCGCTGTGAGACAATGTCGCTATACGCCGTCACTTAAACGCTTATAAAGTTACGCCTAAACTGTTCCCGCGATTTGCACTCAAAGCACCATGTACTCTAGGAATTTTGGCGGCGAGCAATTTCTATTGGTGCGCGCAAGTGTTTGGCTTGGCAGAAGATCACGAAAAATAACGAAAAATTTTGGTCATCTGTCAATTAGCATTAATCACATACACTCAGAAAATAATCAGTTTACGTTAAGAAAATATTATTTTAGAGGCAAGAATAAGCAATGTTGGCCTCGAAAATGAATTATGTTTAATCTAAATGTAAATCCTTTTATTGAAAAAATATGTATTCTTACAGTAATCGGATTTTATATTTATCACGATTTTAATAAGTTTTGTCAAGCGTTTTGACAAATCTATGTTTTCAACTTTCTGAAAACATGTGCCATTTTAGCCTTTGTTTCAAACTTAAAAGTTCACGAAGACTCGTGATTTCTGTGAGCACAATCGTTGATTTAGCTGGAATTGCCAAATGATACAAGAGTTTCTTCAGTTTTGAGGTTAGGATATATCGTTGGAAAAAAATTAGTTGAGCGCGCGCAAAAAGTTTTGTCTGATAGTGCATTTGTTCAAATACAACCTATTTAAATAGTTCTCGTGTAGTTAACCTGAAATCAAAATTACAAATTAGTTTAACAGTATTTTCATCTTATGTCAATTTTGTGTTCACTGTTAAAGGAATTCCATTTACAGTAAACTTCAATATTCTTGCTGCAAGAATATCTTGGGTTAGAAGATTTTATTCTTATCGCAATCGGAGATCCATTTATCCAAATAATAATCGGAAAATGTTTTACTGTAAGAATATTCTGGTTACTGTAAATGGATTGTTTTAAGAGTGTAGATGCAAATTTCACGGGACTTCTGGTTCTAATAGAAGGTACGAATGTCGAATTGATGGCTTGAGATGGGATTGGAGGAAAATAGTTGGTTAGAAATGGTTTTAAATTTTCATAGATTTGCGTTTTGTTTTAAAGAAAGGAGTTGAAAGAGGGATATAAAGTTAAAGCAGTCTATATTTTGTTTAGTGTTTTGAATACGAGTATTACGCGCCTCTTCGTAACTTAACAGCATTTTGTTCTCAGTTTTATAGTTCAACTTTTTACGTATCCAAGAAGGGAATAAAGTCGCTTAACCCACTTATGTTTTATTTTGAACTCGAAATATTTATCGGGAAAGTGGTTTTATACCATGCTAATTCGCTCAAAATAAAAAACATTAAACTAAAAAACATTAAATAATATTTTTCTTTGCTCTTTCCCATTAGAAGTCAATATACAAAAATCAAATGTTTCTTTTATTTCTTTTCATAGCCTGCACAAAATGTTTCAACTTTTTTTTCAAAATCAGGTTATCCCTGTATCACTTACATCGCTTAATAAATCTCACTGGAGTAGCACCCTCCCTCCCAACACCCTTCCCCCACAATTACGCGTAATTCAGCTGAATTTCATGCAAATGTTTGCTTAACCGCGTCGCACTGCGCGATTGCGCGTAATGCCAAATGAACTTAAGCCCGCATATAAACTTAAACGCAGCACTGCCTTCGCATCAACGTAATTTCGCGTACTTCGAGAATCCCTTGGCGTACATTTTTAATCCCCCTTCCTATCTAGTTTCAATTCTCAAAAATAAGAAAATCGTACACGCGTCATCACTTTTTCTGTAAATTTTCAATGAAATTTTAACCTACACGTTTTCAGTTCCTCAATTATTTCCAATGTTGTCATCATATTTTTTTTAGGATTTTATAATAAGTGATAAAAATCGTTAAAAAACTACCGGTTTTCTATCAGTTATAACAGGTGGAAATATTAATTGTGAGATTCCTAGTAACCCTAACAGACACATCTAAAACACGTAGATTCGACGTGGAATCTACATCGAATCTACGTCGAATCTACGTCCGAATGTTCCTCCACGTAGAATCCACATAGATTCCATGTTTTCTATCGGTTTGTATGAGGTCTTTTAAAGTATTAACGGTCTCTAAATGTACCAATTAAAATTACATGTTTTCGTGTGACAAATGCAGTATATTCAATCAATTCTCTTTACTAAATGTATTAATTAACATTCTGACTAAAAAATCAGAATAACTCAACCAAACTCTGTTTGTATGTTAAAAAGTTAATAACTTTGAACATAAGTTTGGACTTTTTTACCTTATTGACGCAACCCTGGATAATTACATTACAATTACTGTATGGTAAAATTTACTAGAACCCAAGTAATTCTCGTAAATCTTTTCTCGATGAAACGGTATAGTCTCAACTCTATCATTTTTTCCATGTATGTCCCATCCCCTCGAAGTCTCCGACTAAGTTGACGAAAACCAACTGCTCTCGATTCTAACTTTTTCCAAGTGCCCGAACCCAATCCGAATGTCGATACTCGAGATAACGGCGTTTCAGGCTTCGGTCTTTCAGACTCGTCGCGAATGCATAACGAAAAACGCCGAAATAACGAGCTCGTCCATGATGAACGATTGCGTGAATATTTGAGGCGCCGCGACTGAAAGCGCTTGCCGCGAAATCCGGCCGGGAATACTGATGCCCGGCCGGATCACTTCGACCCGAATTGACCCACGCCTGTGATCCGGTCTTGCCGGTAAGAGCGCTGAACCATGAAAGAGCGAGATACATATTCATGTAATAAGCGTGCGTCGATGCGGCCGCCTAATAAATATATGGATGCTGGATAAAAATGTGGCGGGACGCCGGCTGGCAGCGGGCCAATCACAACGTCGAATCCCTACCAAATCTGTCTGTAATGTCGAATGTTGCGTGGCACAGTGCCAATGCATTTTCGACGTGAGAATGCACACTGGCGCGATACGTGCGAGTGCCGCGACACATTAAAACGTCAGGCCAAGTGGAAAAATTGAATGACCGGACAGGCATAAGGTCGAACCGGGTATCGGGGCTAATAAATTCGACGCTAATGTGGGGGGTTGGTCAGAGTGGTTCTCCTTAGACCCCAGATGGTCTAGACGATAATAAAATGTGCAAAATATATGTGCGAATATATCACTTTTTGTCGTAAAAAATATATTACGAATATATTTAAAATGTATATAGTATATAAATTTATGTATGTATTTTATATATATTTTTTGCGAATAAATTTTCGTCTGTGTGGGACGAGTGAATGTGTAGGAAGGTTTATGAAAATGAGAATAGAAAGTATGCGAAACATTTTAGAAATTAGTGAGTAGTGTGTAAAATTTAATAAAAAACTATTAATCTTTCTGAATGTGTATTAACATATCCATGGGAAAAATTGTCGATGTTATATTAACATAAGATTCATTGATTTAGTAACTACCTAAGCCCATAATAGGTAATTATATTTTATTAATCGAGCTTATAATCAATATTTATGTTTTATAATAAATAATATTGGAAACAAAATTTGTGAAGGTTTTTCAGCTCGCCGAGTTCAAATCTGATGTCAAAATTGAGTTTGAATAATTCATAGATGGCGCCACTTTGACTAAATATGAATATTTCCCGAATTAATTATTAATTCCATATATTTTATAGGTTTTTGGGGCCGCTGATTTCAAATCTGATGTCAGAATGGGATTTTAATCATTGGTAGGTGAAAATATTTTTACATATTCTACTAAAACATTTTTATATATTCTTGAAGTTTAAGTTGAATTTTGCTAATATGATTAATATGAAAAACTTATCATACAATTTCTAGTACAATTTGAAATCTGAAAAAATTATTAACAATATTGAATTGATATAGTTCGATAGTACTTCGTTGCGCTTTATTTATTTCTTTTGTTCAATAACACTGAATTGAGGTCAATCATTTTTCTATATCGAATCGATGTGCAAATGACGTAGTTCGATAGTATCGCTTTATACATTTTTTTAATAACATTGAATTGAGATCAATCATTTTTGGATAATAAATAGTTTTAATGCAAAACAACTACCTATTCAGTTTAAAATCCTTTCAACATACAATTAAGTTGTGTTAAGATACATAACCAAAAGTCAATACTGATTTTGTATCGGTAGCGTAGTAAAGGATACCAATAGTAACTGAACAATACTGTTTCAGTATAGTTTCACTAGTGATTTAGTTTTTTTCTCTATCTGCAACAGGGTTTTTTTGTTGAATGGATTGATAATGCTAAATCAGCATTGGATTCAATGCTGCGATATGATTTGTGAGGCAGTATTAGTGAGTACGACTGAAGCGACATTTTATTTTTTCCAGTGTAGAACTGCGTTCCCAAAACAATAAATTGCAATGTACAGCGACAAGCGATAACGAAACCAAAATCAAACAACTGTTGGTAAGTAAGTTGATAACTCTATACTTTTTCTGTATTGAATGTTTACTGCTGAGTTAAAAAATTTGTAATTTTTCAACGATTATTTTTCTCAGTGTACTTTCCATATTCTCGAATTGTTTCGTTACGGAAACTTTTAAAACATTTTAAAACATGTATTATAACTATTGTTCATAATTGCTTGATTCAATTTCATTTTAAAATCAGTTAAAATGAGATAAAATATCACTTTCATCCATTCTTTTTTTCATAAAAATGTGTAATTATTTCGGTCCAATTTGCTTTTACCTCATAATTTACTTGTAAAGATTCTCACATTTGACTAAAAAATATTTCAACGTAAAATTTAAATAAACCGTGAAATCACGAAAATAACAAAAATCGTATTTCGATAATCCCAGCAGGCGACAAACGCGACAATTTTATCTCGTCCATTCCATGTATCCTCGGTCAAATAATAACGCCAAAATAATTAGGTTCCAAAATGACCTGGCGCATTTATTTGCCGAGCGATATTAAGAGCGGCGTCAATATTGCTGGTACCCGTGCGGATATTGTTTACACAAATTGCCGTGTGAGGCGACAATATTTTTCGCGTGAAATACAACGTGACGAGAATGCATTTAATGGCCGCGTTATAATTGAACTGTACAATTTTAGTGAAACAGCTACGCAACATCACCTGCATAGAATAAATATTCGAGCTATTTAATCAACAAAATTCGCCACTGTTTGTCCGTGCTTTATGCCGATATTTATTTTTATCCGCTATTCCCATTTTCGAGGCCTTTTTGACCATCCGAGCGACAAATGGCTGCATTTCGAACCGATCGCTTTATTGTACTGAAGTTTTTTTCATAATTTGCTGGAATTACTTACTCTTGCAAACTCTGACACCCATGATTTATGTAAAAAATGTATATAAATTCATTTTTTTAGTAAAAATTCATAAAATTAAAAATCATACATTTTTTAAAAAGTTTTGAAATTCTCAGTTTATTGTTAACTTTAAAAAACATCTGTTTCGAGCATTGTGATACCTTTTCGGTAGAATATATTATAAATTTTTAGTAGTATAAAGTTTTTGGAATGTTGCCATAAATATTTATACGAATTTCATGACAAAAATAACCATACATGTATGCAAATTTTATGCAAAGCTTTTTACAAATATTGCATAAATGAATGTCCAAAATGTTCATAAAATGTGTATGAATTTTGCATCACCGTGGTTATCAGGGTAACCTTTTTCGCAATTACGGTATTTCTATAACAAGCAGTGATGGCCCCTTATTTCTTGTCGCGATAGTAGTGCCATTAAAATGACGATGTTTGCGATATAAATTCACGTTGCTGTCTGAGGACGCGTTCCATATTTTACGGGAGAAACAACGAACTACGAAAGGAACGTGATCGTTTCTGCGAAATCGCGAGTTCGCGATAACGTTACGGGCGAGTATCCGAAGAAAATGATTAATATTGTATCGCATCGTCAATTTGGCGTTCGGATGAAAAAGTCCAGCGGTTATCGTAAAAAATTGTTTACGGGGAACGAATGGGCGCAATAAAGCAGCCTACGTCATACGACCATCGTAAAACGTTTGCTGAATAATCGAGAAACTGCTTGCGTCACATAGTTATATGTATTTATACTACTCGAACTAAAAGCTAAGCATTAACAAGTCGTAAAGTCGTTGTAAGGGAGCACGAATTTAAGAATACTTTGATTTTTCAAATCAATTTTGTCGGAAACTGAAAGCATTCGAATTACTCGAGTTTAGAGGACATTCAGAAAAAAATGAGATGTGCCTAAACTTTGCAAAAGATTTTTCTATCAGTTTTTCCATCCATTGTTTAATTCTACGCCAATATTCGACAGATAAGAGGATAGTTTTAGCTTCAAGACAAAAGTTTAAGGTTAAAACCACAAGTATGAAAATACATTTTAAAAATAATTGCAACGATGAGTAAAGATAATCGATACTTTTTCTACGATACACTCGTCTTCTAGGTCACATCAAATATGTTTATAATTAACTGTGTTCCAAGGTAAGTCAAGGGAACGTACAGCAGGAACAGCAACTACTTTGTGTGGTAACGTCCCCAATTATTATTGTTTTGTTTTCTACGTGTATTCAAAACAAAACAATAATAATTGTTTTGTTTTGTACGTGTGTTCAAAACAAAACAATAATAACTGTTTTGTTTTGAAAACACGTGCAAAACAAAACATTTGCTTTGCACGTGTGCAAAACACCCATCAAATATCTACATCTATGCCATCTTCGAAAAGTAATCTGTGCCAATATTTGTCTATCTTAAGGAGGTTTTCATACCTTGCTCGGTGTGATAGGTAACCAAATGATTCACAACTTTTCCTCAAAGTATTCCGAAGCTGAATCAATGTCTATTTCTTTACTTTTCCAAGGAACCTTCTCTCCTAATTAACTCAATCAAAAATTCAACTTGATTCTGATACTTTTTCTGATAAACTGCTCACCCCATAAACATACCCACAACGAAACCGACAAACTTGTCACTCCAAACTGAAATTCAAATAAAAATTCAAATAAAAGTTCTATGTGGGAAAACGACCTTTCGTGCATGCGATTCCGTCTTCGAATTTCCACTTTCTCTTTCGTCATACCAATTACTGATAATGAACTTCAAATTACAGGGGATAATCAAAATGGAAGGCGATGTTCCGGTCAGACTGACGCTGAGCCGCAACTTTCTTCCGACTATTTTCTTCCAAACGATTATCGGGAAAAAGCGCGCCACCACAAGGCAAAAGGACAAACAAAATGCAGTTACGCAACTCACCGCCAGTAGCCGTTCGATGAATCGGCGCTGCGGGCGCGGGTGGCACGGAACCAGCGATGCTGTAAAGCGTCTGGCCACTGCCGTATTTGATGCCACTGCAGTGGCAAGGAGTGGTTGGTGTGGTAAGGCCTTCGTTACCCCTCGCTATCACCGAGATCTCGTCCAATTCGTGCCCGCTGTCGTACTGGCACAATCTGATAAATGTAGAAAAAGAAACACGACATTAGTTTTAGTCATCGACACCCAGTCAATTAGTTCGAGACCGAAAAAATTATTTCGAGATAAAAATTTATACATTTTGTATATATTTTCTATATATTCATACAATATAAATGAATAAATATATGCACAAATATATATTTACAAGAAATGTATATTTGTGTGAATATATTTTATCTGTGCGGGATTGTGTCATAGTTTTCTAGTAACGGTTTTCTAATAAGGAAATTTCTCTGTGTGTGCTTCATTCTATTTATTTTAATGAAACCTTTATGAAAATTAACGCAAAATCAAACATGTGTACGTAAGTCATAACGGAATAACGTCCGAATGGCCACTGACGTCAGAGAGTAAATTATAAATATATAAACGCGAATCCGACAATACATAATTTAGCGCGTAATAAAGGTACACGGAAATTCGTTTTACGTTTGATAAAGTGTTCTACGTGCTGTCTGTAGAATGAAATATGAGAATATAAATGCATTGATTAGGTAAATGATAAATTGCATAGAAAAATACATCATGCACAAAAGGTTTTTCGTGATCGCAAAACAAGACTTCCAGAAATCTTGCAAGTTGAACACGATTTGTAGTACGTTATGCATCTTTAACTCACTTTCTGGCCACGAAAGTTATGCTTTATTCAAAACGGTGTATTATTGACAAAACGTGAAGACATAATCTGTTTTTCTGCGCCTCGACTTATATCAAGGAAACGTTGTTAAGAATGCACATTCGCATCTATTACAAATTATTAGTTTAATTTTTGAGACCAAGTATCTTTTCCTCAATATCATTAAATTTGACGAAAATTAATAAATGTACATAATATAAAAGTAAATATCTTTTTGATAAAAAGCATTGAATGCAGTCTACACATAAAATGGAAATCAATTTTTCATTTCTTATTATCTCTGCAAAAACGTTAATTTCCCGATACTCAGATGTTTTTTTTCACTAAATAACATTTGTCTCTAATTTCGTTCCAGTGTCACACAATAACACTAAACGCCGAGTCTAAATCAGGTGTTCAGTTCAAACAAAAGGATGATCGAACCTCGGCAAATCGTAATTATTATTCAACCATGTTATCGAAAAGAATACAACGCTCGTTATGCAACGTCGGGCGACTCTTGAATTCCGGATGGTGTATCGAGCTCTTTCACTCGCTTTTTTGCCGCCGCGAGTCCGACAGAGTCAATATTAATCAAGCGATTCCATCTGATTCTCAATATTACAGATTCCAAGATTCCCAGTCAAACATCGCCGCTCTTCACGGCAATTACACGCTGTTTATTAAATACGTCCGTTCGTTAAAGAGCGGCGAAAAGTGATCATCCCAATCGTTCCGTACACGAGGATCGAACATTCGGTACACTCGAACTCCATTTTGCATCTGCTCAAAATGCATAAATATTCGAGCTGGCGATAGGCGTTGAACTCATATCTTTTCTGACTTATTTATCTCATAAAACATTGACCAGGCATTGGTTGGTTAGAAAATATGCAAATTTCTAAAAAAAATTATATTCTATGTTATACTTTATCATATATTAATCTTGTAAAGGAGCATGTAGCAACATTCGAATGTCTTCCCTGGTGAAAAAAAATCTGCATTCGGTTTGACCACATATACTTCTTATTCATTGAGTCAAATTAGTTTTAAGTTATTTGAGTCAATTAGTTTTAGGTTAGTCAATTAGTTTTAGGTTATACGTAACAACTTTCTTATATAGGATCCACTTTTACGATCGCACAGTCGTTACTGAAAAATATTTTGAATTTCAATTAATCCGCTCATTCATCTCTGTACTCGTGCATGGATGCACGAATTTACTTAACACAAGGGAAAAACATACGATCGCATTCTGCAGTCGTTGCAAGCCGAATCGGAATGCTGCCTTTAATTTCCATATATATTCAAAGCCCATGATGTTTGCGTTTTATGCGCAGATCCTTTAGGTTACCAGTTGTATCTACAAAGCTTTGTTTGCCTTAAACGAACGCTAAATCGTTTATACAATATTTGCAGCCAGACGTTCCCTCTTTCATCTCCAGTTGAAATTAAGAACAGATATGAATTACGGTATCGCCGTGAAATATCTAAGATAACAATATTTACTTCATTATGGAGCTCGGAAATCCGTTTTACGAATCGCTCTGTGTTGTTTTGTCTTTGCACGGCGAATTCCGCTAAAGTGAAATGAGGCGAAAGTTCGTCCAATGACGTTTGCTTTTGATGACTGAAATTCCCTTCTAAGAGGCGAAATGTGGAAACATACATGTCTCTCTTTTTTCAACTCAAACATTTGTTTCATTATTTGATGGCACTGGAGTTGATTGAACGTGATACCAGCGTGGCGCTGCTCGACATTTTCCCTTGTTTTCATTCCATCCCAGCGGTTCAAATCCCCCTTAATAATATAAACCATTAGAAGTTCATTCCCTCGTAAGGAACGTCCCCACGTGCAATCGATACTGTCATCACTCGTAAACAAGTACAAAATGAATGTCGTCGTGTGCCACGTGGTCCTGTGTTTATGTATTCACGTTTTCTTTACTAAGTTTCTGGCGTTTTAGAATTTTTTTCTAAATTCTACACCCAATTTTATATTTTTTACTTGTTTCAAGTACAATTTGTATTATTATTTTACAAGTTTATGTGACATTTATGCCACGTTAAAAATAATTTTTTTTTTAATTTTTGTATATTAAAAAATATTACAGGCTTATTTTAAAAATGTTAGATTTTTTGTTTATTTTCTTATGGTTATATCTGATAATTTGATACTGCAACGTATATACTCAGTATGACGTAAAATATAGCAGTACTACTCAGAAGCATGGAAAGACTTACAATACCCTTTTTGTTATATTCCAATACCAGTTTCAGTCTTCGACTGGGTATCTTGACTAAATCTTGACATAAAAGACATGACACGCAAATAATTGTACCCCTACTGAGAACGCCACGTTTAATTTGAAAAAACTGTGTCAACTACTTCGCCGTTGTCAAAATGCGACGCAAAACTACGGTTGATCGATTTCCCAAGTGTCCTTTTTCCCTGTGTGATTTTATCCGCTGACTGTATTCAAAGTTACTCGTAAATCCGAGGGTTGTCGTGAACTTCGAAACCCGTGTAAAATTCCGATTGCACAGTTTTTTTCGATTAATAAAGTGGCGAATCAATAAAAGTTCGGCCAGTGAACAAGCCGAATCTCCCGACTATACATTGTTCCGTTTTGACGCAACTTTTCTCTCGTGCCCTTCAAGTATCGGGACTTTTAACAGTCCAACTTTTTCTGCACTCAGGAGTTTGAAAAATCGCAAATTTTCCATCGCCCAGAAAATTGCCGCCTTTCAATGCAAAAACCGTGGCCGGAATAAAGAAGTTCGGTAATACACTTTCATTTACGGAGACGTACTCTCGCAGTGTTAGAAGTAAAAATTGTAGGTTAGAGGGTTACGATTCTTTCCAATAACTTTTCCGGTATTCTTTATCAAAAGTTAACAATGGTTGGATACGTTGAGATAGAAAAAGCACGGGTCCTCCGAAAGTATCTACGTGATAAAAGAAACCGTTGAATTTTAGAATCAAATCTAGAATCGAGTCGAATGTATTAAATGTATCCCCCTGACATGCGTGTCGGTATCATATTTCAATCCTCAATCAGGATTTGTACTTGAGCAGGTTGCTGCATAAACTTGGCATATTAATTAGCAAAGATATCACCTGATTGAATTGGCCGCTGTCTAATTGGGACCGCTGTCTAATTGTTAATATTAACAATTACATTAATATCTTTAAATAAAAGCCGGAACTTCGTACCCACACGGACGGAAATATATGTCAAATATATGTCAAAATATATAAAATATATTTTGGCAAAAATTGTATAATTCATATATATGTTATATATATTTATTGCATATAAGCAATGAAATATATATAAAAATATATATATACATTTATATATAATATATATTTAAAATACATTATATATATTTTAAATATATTGAACATATATTTTTTGCTGCAAAAAGTTATATATTTACTCATATATTTAAAAAATATATTTTCGACCGTGTAGATAGGCACAAACAAATCAAAGACTATCGTCGTTTGATATTTTCTCGTAACCATATTTTACAAGATGTTACCCATGCTAAATAATATGCAATTCCTGATTCGATTTATTAATCCAAATCATATTGTTTTTTTAGTGATTACATTACTTAGATTTAGATTTTTTCAGATGACAAAGTCAACACACCACAGCAATACCGTGACTGTATTTATATGAAATTGATATCGACCGCTAATTACGATCCCGTTATAATTATAATTCAAACTTGAACGTAATAACCACGTTTCCAACATAATCAGATCCTAGTAATATGGAGTTCATTTGTACTTGATGCAAATGTGATAGGATGTTTGCGCTTGTGTACTTCGTTATTTGGACTCCTACGTATGCATAATATATTTATGACACGTGATGGTTTCTGCTTTCAGAGTGCACAATAATATGTCTTATGTAATTATAATGATTGCACGTAACTGAAGGACTCCAAACAGTTCATTGTTCGAATCAGTTTTATGGCAAAACAGTCGTTAATTCCTACGCTGTTCTTCTATTTAAATTTCTGCAATTTTGTTTGATTTCTCCATTTAAACTCTACGATTTCCCGAAATGCGATATTAAGACATTTCATTTAGTTTTTTTCTTTTTTAATGATATCTTGGCTAACTAACAATGAAACGTACCCAACACACAAGCAGTGATTATATACAATCAAAGACTACCAATCAAATAAAGTTTAACGTAATACTTAGTATTGACAAACTTAGCTAGTTGCGCTATTCGCGAAATAAGTTCGCCGGAAACAAAAGCTGGCGCAGGGAACAATAGATATTCCGATTTGATATTTAACATAACAGTGTGCAATGCGACTGTTCAATTTACAATTCTAAATCACGCTGATTATGTTTTGTGCATTCATTAAAACGTTAGGTACGAAATGTTACACACCGGGACTTGCAAATTGTGGAAACGTTGCAGGCAATCGCATGAAAAGTTGCGTTAAGGTGGATAATATTTTCAGTAGAACCAATATTGCTCAAATTAAATGTTAGATAAATGGATCATTTTTATATAAAAGGAAAATTAAACGCTTCCCGTTTTACCATTAATAGATGTTTTTTAGAGTGTTTATGGTTCGATTTCGACGTTTACATGTGTCTCGAAATAGTCTCTACAAAAGCCTACGTTAAAACATATTAATAAATATAAAAATGCTTTTTTTTTCTTTAACTAAAAATGACGTTGACAAATAAAAAAATAATGAACTTCAACTAGTTTCTTATGTTTTTGACATAGCTGAGTCCAAATTTTATGTCAAAGCTATATTTTGACAGCTGACAACTGCCAGTATGGAAAAATTCAAGTTTTTAAAAGAACTTAAACTTGATATATAGGTTTTTGAGGTCGCTAATTTCATTTTTGAAGTGAAAAAAACAAAGGTTGTTTTCACTTAAAAACTCAATTTTTTCATATTGACAGCGATATCGACAGCTGACAGCTGTCAAAATAGTTTTTTGACATAAAATTTTGATTCAGCGATCCCAAAATCCTAATGGTACATGGTTTCAACTAAAAATCAACAATCATGGTTTCAACAAAATAGCACACCATGTGTATTAATTTAAACACCTCAACTTGCAGGTATTTTTACAGTGTATTTTGCCTGACTTTGAAACTAGACAGTCTTCGATTGAGCCTTCAATATAAACACACGCTTTTAGAAAGCAAAGGCTTTTTTTAGGAACTGCAATTAACTTTACTATAGAGTGTAGACATTTTTTTTCGTCTCTTCGCCATCGTTTCTGTACAGTTTGGTAATTTCTTATTAAGGGGAGGTTCTCATTCAAATGACCAAAAAGTAGACAAAGTTTGGAATTTTTTTGGGCCAATGAAAAAACATAGAAGGAAACAGTTTTGGGGTTCAAAAAGATCATACTTTAGTCTTTATTTTCAAATTTTTCAACTGAAACAAAACAAAATGGCGCCCGTGGTGAGATCTTATTCAAGGTAATTTTTTTGAAAACTGCGGACACTGTCACTTGAAAACGGTTCAATTTACAAACTTCAATTTTTGACCGCGCGAAAGAAAACCTTTTTCATTGGAGAATAGACCTATACAGTTTAGAAATTCTTTGTATTCACTATTTTTTGTGAAGCCCTAAAGTGGAAAAAAAGGGCTGAAAAATCGACCTCAACATTGAGATCGCACCATATCGTCAAATTTGAAGTTTTTTTAACCGTTCGTAGGTCTATCCTCCAATAAATTTAATTTACTTTTGGGCCTTATTGTTCATTTTATGTTTCAGATCGAGGCTACAGAGTGTTTACAGTTTTGCAAATTCGCGCTGACATTACCTTGAATAAGATCTCACCATGGGCGCCATTTTTTTTAAGTTGAAAAAATTTGAAAATAAAGACTGAAGTATGATCTTTTTGAATCCCAAAACCGTTTCCTTCTATGTTTTTTCACTGGTCCAAAAAAATGCCAAACTTTTTGGTCATTTGAATGGGAACCTCCCCTTAAAACTAAAATTATATTTGAGGAAACTTTTCTTTCAGTCTAAGCTTTTTATAAAGATCTTCTGGATACACCGGAGTCGGTAAAGTAGAAATCGACATTGCCTTAGGCTTCCTTTTAAGCTCGTGTCGAAACCGTGATTACCAACATTACAGATTTTTCAAAATATGTCTAAATAAGAATATGGGCACTGATTTAACGACCAGAGCGAGATTTGTTCACTTTTTTTA
>JABFPB010001028.1:0-28663 GCA_022817645.1 Ceratoteleas bidentatus | reverse complement strand
TACTGAAATTATGTTTCTAAACGCCATCGTTCTTATAAAGTATAGTAATTTTTTATGAAACTTTATTCTCCGTGTGTTGATTTGTTTATTACATAATTTGTATTGCGCCGACATATTTTATCGAAGTTAAAATCGAATTTTATTATCTCAATACATTATCTCAACTATCTTTTCTTTGCGCAGCCCTAGAAATATTTTTTTAAGATGAACTAAACAGTTCACTGGACATAGACACTGTTGTCAGAATTTTAGCGGATTTAGTGGATTTTCTAAACTAAACATGTAATGTCAAGTCTAGCGGAAAATCCGCTGAAATGACAACGATAGGCATACAGTATAAATAATCCACATCGGAAAGTAAGAATTGTTCTAATTTTTAAAATGTTTAAAAATATATTGTGAAAATAGTTCATATAAATGTCAGATACCAATACAAATTTACAATTAATATTTTTATCTCAGATGCATAGCATACTAATGTTATACCTTAAGGATATCAGGAACCCTTAAATCAACTCCCTGATAATTCCAATGATTGAATATGCGCTTATCATTTCTAGGAATAACTTTTGCGGGGAATTGAATGGTGAAATCCGATTTTATCAAAAGTCACATTTTTTAGGGTATGTGAATTGAAAATCGTATAAGGAGTGGTTTAAAAAGAAAAGCTTAACATGTGCACAGCGGTCAATTTTACATAAAAATATGTCTTAGTTGCACTTTTAAAATCATCCCTTTATAGGGTTATAGAGTTTGAAAACATTTTTTTTGAAATTTGTAGTGAAATTTAATTAAATGCAAATAAATGACATTTTCTTCATGAAATAACGATTGTTTAATCATATTATATTCAAAATTGAAGCCTAATTTATCAAATAAGACTTATCAAACACCTGAGAAACAACCAGCACCATATGCAATTTCTTCTTTGCTTTTGGATTTAATGATCTTTTCGCCTAGAACTTTATGTTTCCGCTGTTTTTTGAACGGCACCGTGCTAGTCTTGGCATCTTGAATCAATCGACATTTATCCCTCTTTCTAGAACTGGCCACGGTGTCGTTCAAAAAGTAGCGGAAACATAAGTTCTAAGCGAAAAGATCGCTAAAACTAAAAGCAAAGAAGAAATTGCATTTGGTTTCTAAGGTGTTTGATAAGTCTGTCTCTATGGTTTAATTAAAACTATTTCCAATTATTATTTTATACACCAGGCTTCAATTTTAAACAAATAATGATTAAGCAATTGTTTATTTCATGAAGAAGAAATCGTTTGTTTACACATAATTTAACTTTACTACAAATTTCAAACAACAGTTTTTTTAAACTGTATAACCCTATAAAGAGATGATTTTAAAAGTGCAACTAAGACATATTTATCTACGTAGGATCCTACGTAGGTTCCTACGTAGGAAATGACAAAAAAATTGGTTAAATAATTTTGTTGTAAAACATCGTAAACTAACCCGTAAACATTAAATATACATGTTATTAACATCGAGCAGTCTAACGTGAAATGTTCTATATGAATGCATCATTTTATATTAGTTACATTCAAAAGCCCCTTATATACTACCAGCCAACAGAAAAAGTCACATGCGAGAAAGGTATGCGCGGCTTGCTATATCATAGTATAGTAGGCCGCGCATACCTTTCTCGCAAATGACATTTTCTGTTGGCTGTTAGTATATAAGGGGCTTTCGAATGTAACTAATATAGAATGATGCATTCATATAGAACATTTCACGTTAGACTGCTCGATGTTAATAACATTTATATTTAATTAATGCGTAAGCGATAGTCCTTTTTGATATACAACTAAAATTTTATTTAAACAATGTTTTGCCATTTCCTACGTAGGAACCTACGTCGGAACCTGCGTAGGAACCTACGTAGGAACCTACGTCGGATTTTGGCGTAGGAACCTACGTAGGAACCTGCGTAGGAACCTACGTTGATTTTTTTGATAGGGGTATAAAATGAAACATCTATGAAACACCTTTTTTTCTAGTTTACTAGAAAAAAATCCCACGTTTGGTTCAGTAGGTCATATTGTCCTTTAAATCATTAATGTACAACTGATATAAGTAATTGTATCATAACCACACCAATTACACATGTAAATAAGTTGCACCCTGACAGCTGTCTTTCTCTGCTGCAATGTATGTATAATTAACACTGACTGAGCAAAACACAACTGTTACGGTCTCGTAATATTAGACTGTATTTAAGTCTAATGTTTCGGAAAGTTGTATCGGTCTATGTAAACATGATTTATGTCACTGGAATATGACAAGGACTGGACGAGTGGAGAGCAAGCAGCAACTTTGCTATTAGTGCTTAGTTTGCTCACTAATGACAACTTAAGTTCGAATCAACGGACGTATCCGCAAACGGATATGAACGGGCCGCCAAAGTTTCCGCGACTTTTCGTGAATAATGCGCCTCTACCGGCACTTGCCTGTAAATGTGAGTACCGATTGGAAGCGCGTGTCGTTATTTGGCCTAAGTGCATTATTTATTGAAGCGCATTGCTGCATTATGCAGCGATTGTCGCGAAACGCTCTCGCCATCAAATTACTCGGGTAATTGACACTCACGCTTTTTTCGAATATTCATGGATCGCAACTCTGCATTGCGACATCAAAGAGGCACCGATGCGCTCTTATGGCAGCGCAAGAATACGTTTTTTTGCCCGACTGCCATTTTTCTCTATGCAAATAAAGTGCACGTGAAGTAAAGCGGACGTCGATTGATTGCTTTGAACTAAGTGCTTTTTTGGCTACTGGCTTCCAAGTGGCTTACGTGTTAAGTCAGCCTTATAAAAAGATCCACGTGTGTTCATTCGCTTTCACTATCACCGCTTCATAAAGACAAACAAGACATTTTCATTTAGATTAAAATATTATTATGTTATAGTGCAGTGTCGATTTGGCATTGGTTTTCATAGATGGAGTTTATTGTCACACACTGCGAGGAATAATCTCTTTCCCACAGAATGGATATCGTATTCATTATTTTGTATGATTGTTTTGAATGAATTATTTTACATTATTTTGAATGAATGTTAATCGTTTTAAACGAAATTGTTACACTTTGTAAATAAGGAATGTAAGGTTGTGTTAAATAACGACAGCCTTTCTAACCTAAAAGTGACACATTGGAAACTATTTCCAATTTTTTTAATAAACATGGAATTTTTTCTTTTAATCTTATATTAGAATCATTGCTCTGCAAAGTTTGACATAAAACCTTGCAACTTTGAAAAACCTTTGAAACCCTAACAATCTTCATTGCATGCAATTCCAATCGGTGCATGATATATTCTTTGTCTACATAACATTTCCAGCACAACTTAATCTTCCATTTTCTGAAAGGCGAGCTCGTGTTTAACCCCTTAAGCCGCCCGTTTTCCTTCAAGCCATCACACTGCTCCGCAATAAGTGGTTCTTACACAATTGCCCCACCTGAAAAATCATCCGTACCGCGTAGTCGATTGGGTGCAACTGTCGTGGCAAAAATCGGTTGCAAAACCGTCGCGCTAAGACAATGCGAAAGTACTCCTTTGCAGCCGAGTATCGTGTTTGCATTAAACGGCTACGAATCGCATAAATCGCATTAACATGTTCGTTTTTCAGCGCACTCGAGCGCGCGCGGATCCAGTTCATTGGCTGGATCGCGATGACGCACAGGAAATTCAATATTGACTTTTATATAACAATTACGTAATATTCCGTGTAATCCGACGGTAACACCGTCAATTGCAAAAAATATTTCATAGGAACAACTAGAAATGCATTGATGATTAAACAATGTATTCCTCAGTGCAAAGACCCGGAATACCTATTTGATTGTCAATTCTATTTTATTCTGCTCTATTCTGGTGATGTTTTAATATAAAAAACAAAAAGTTTATTCTTCAAAAGGAATTTGTTTTTGTTCAGTTTCACTATCTGTACTCAAACATATAAACCCGAATTATTCTCTATTCTTTCCAATTTTTGTTAGATCAACAATTAAAAAAGTATAACTTGAATTAGACTATTAATGCATTCAAATCAGGTTAAACGAATTTCAGACAATTCAAGTGAATGCAATTTAGTTTGGCTAACTAAATTGTTTTCGATGAAAAATTGTTGCAGGGCATTATGACCGAAGGAACGCGCGAAAACAAACGCACGTAAGGCACGAATTCGCGCGATTGCTTAGAGCCCGAAAGGGGCGCGCGTGACTTTCGCCCCGAACAAACGAGCATCCTAATTTTTCCGGTCGCTCGCGAAGTTTCGGCGCCGAAACAACAGGTAAATCTTACAATTGATGGATGCACGAACACGCCAGGTGGTTGCTTCGTACGGCAATTAGCGTGCAACGCGGTCAGTTTCATTTGTAGCCGTGTGTGTATTTCCGTGATGTGTGGTCACGAACTAATTACCGTAGCAATTTGACCAAACCTCGCATAAACCGACGATTCACCGTCATCGTATCACTTAATCGCTCACAAGTGACATAGTTAATGAGAGAAGCAACGTTTCGGTAATTGCTGAACTAATTCATGAGCGAACGAATCCGGGCGGCTACACATGCAGCGGGGTTGCGCCTGTAACAACGCCAATGCATCAGCAAATAATAGAAACGGAGCTACGAATTCGGAACGATTGCTCGTTTGGGGTTAAGCTGGGCGCGTTCAGACGCGCTAGTCTGGCGTCGGGCCTGGGGAGGGTGCTAACCAGAAGCACCTGGATCAGAGAAATGTTTACCCAAAATCTGGATTGGATTTTGGACACAAAACAACGAAAAGACGTGTAGAGATTGTGAACTGAGAAATTCATGAGTGGTCAAAGAATAGGGGTAGCTGTGAAGATTACTGTTTGAATCAACAGTAATCTTGCACTAAAACTAAGAATAGCGATTTCTTGAGCTAACAGAGTATTGCTTTTGGATCAACATTATGTATTAAAAAACGAAAAAATAGAAGAACCAAGAAACATTGGAATAAGAGCAATTCATCCTTAATTCAAAAGCAGTCGCTTTTGTCTCAGTATTCTTATACTACATGTTTGCAATTGGTTCAATGGACTCAGATGGGCCATTTGGGTTTTCCATACCATGGCACCAATGGCCCATAGGATAGGACAACAAAAATGTGGCCTATAGGGTATCCTATAAAACAGTTTTTTTCGCGCGACGAAAATTATAGTGAGAAAGGTTGATTGGTAAAAATGGCAGGGACAATTGTGGAGAAGATAAACACACTTGATAGTAGACTATGTATAGAGCTATTGTTAGTTAGGCATAAACATCATTCGTGATTGTGTTGGATACAGAGAATATACCCGATATTTACGTTTGTCAAATGGATAATATTAGATGCATCAACCGATGATTAAGTTCAGGCAAAATTGAACGTCAGTTTTGATTATCAGAACACTTCACGGTTGAATAGAAAGTGTAAGCGTTTTTTAAAAAACATTTTTTAAGTATTTGTATGCGATTCAGTGGATGCAGTTATAATTTTCGAAGCAACGTTAATTCGTGGTTTTCAAATAATATGTATTCTTATCAAAGTCGAAAATGTGTATTTAACAACATTCCTTCAAACATTTATGTTACAAAGCTAATTTTAATTAATCAGTCAAAAATAAATTAAAATGTACAATTTGTTTATCCGTAGCCAAGTCACGACGCATCCAATTTCAGTTGTTATGTTGTGTAGAGCCATTTCAGTTTAATTAATTTAAATTTATTTAAATTAATGTTATTTAAATCATTGATTCTGAGCTTAATGTTAGCTTAAAACTATTCATTGCTGCATGGTCCGCAGTTACCTCAAAGAAGACCTCTGGGATCAATTAAACTTAAACCTGAATGTCTTTTCTTTATACTATTGTTATACAACATTATAATGTTAAAGAAAGTTTTCTAACACGCTTACATTACAGTGAAGTTTGTAATACATTTTCTATCTCTTTTGGTCTATAAGGAGTCACCAATTCTATTCTTGTTAGTTTCATTTCTAAAGATGAATAAATGAAAGATAAAAACTCAAGATTTTTCACATTTCAAATAAAGACAGAATTGCATTACAGATTTCACCGTAAATTACTATAAAAAGCATTTTTGACATTAAAAAGGATTAAAAATTAAAATATAAGAATATTCAATTGCAGTTCTATATACAATTTATATTTTAAATTTCACGAATGCAATGTATAATCATAACAATTGTTCGGAATTACACTGGATCTGTGATATGAATTCCGAATTTCACTTTGAAATCTTTTCGGTATTCATTTATCGATTATTAATACATATTAAAGAGAAAATCATCAAATATTTCAATATCTCCGTAATTCACTTTATCATCAAAGACAGCTATTGTCAAGACAGTATATTTATCTTTAAGTTTACGTAAAGTACGCTTACTCGGCCATAAATCATTACTAACATTAATTATATATTCGTCTGGCGAAATGAAAAAATATTATACTGTTTAACATCTGAAATAGAATGAACGGTAAAATCACGTCGTGGCTCATTCATCGGCGAAATCGAGAGTTGAAGTTAAAGAGGAATGTATACAGTAATAATAGTTCTACGCAAAAATAATCAGTGAAATCGGAGGTTCCTTGGTGGGTGACGGGTGAAACAAGTTGTACAGACCATTACAAACTCGTTACCATAGACTGTCAGATTTCATAAAACTCCGCGAAACGTCGAGGACGCATACTTTTAGCCGGCGTAAACCTTTCTCGTATACGCGCCACATCACAGTAGCTGACATTACAAACAACATGAAATAAGTGCACGCCTGGTTCTCGTTAACCTTCGCGTTCATACCATCCAGTTTTTATATCGGGTTTTTATGTTTTAACTGTTTTCGATGCAACATTTTCTCCTCTTCACACTACATCCTACATTATAATCTCTCTGGCATCAGTTACAACATTTATTTCATTGGAGAAATAGCATTAAAATTATATCTGAAAACACGAATAACATTGTTTAATTATAAAAATCATATTTTCTTCGTTAACTTTAATTTAATGATTTTATGAACAGCACACTTTCGTCAATAGTATCGATAACAATTATGTCTACAATAAATGATTCATATCTAAACTACTGAGCATCCTATCTCATTATTCAAATATATGCAAATTCATCTTTCTTGTCCTCTAACATTGATTTTCCTTTAGCCAACTCTACCAGCAAAATCCGTGACTTTGATCGAGCTTATAAAAGACACCAACTGCATTGAGGAGTTTGAAAAAATCTCTTTTGCCAATATCCTTTCGGAATTACTTCAAATCAGTATTCCCCCGTTTTTTCATCCGCTCGCCCTTTATACATCAGTCTCTGATCTGCTCCTGTAACAGCTCCCTCGGTATTAAACTCCAAGGGTGGCTAACCAAACAGCATCCTGATAACAGAGTTTAGTCTGCTTCTTGCAACCCCTCTCGGGATTATTGCTTGTACATGTTCCAGCAGTTTACTCAAGTTATTGTTTTCCGTTTTCCTCTACCGCATCAGAACAGCGTAAAGTCATCTAGATCTTAGAATCTCTACTCACGTGAGCTACATATGTAGATCTTTAGATAAACTTAATATTCTAATTATTGCTCACATATACTAATATAATAAAATTATTTATGAAATACTTGACATTTTATATATATATATAAATATTATTACACACATTTATATATATTTAAATTACAATCCATACGTTTTTTACCTATTTCATGAACACAACACATGGGAACAATTACTTTTACTTCATTGATATTTACCTTGACCGTAATCGTAATTATAATGTAAAATTGTACTTACATTGAATGCTGTAAGGATCATAAATATACATAGCACAGAATATTAAAGACATTAGAATACGTTAACATCTATTCTTCTGTTCAATGTAGTCATAGCTTGAAGCCATCATTACTTGTCGTAATTTGTCACGATTTTATTGCGAATTCGCTTTAAACATCTCGTTTACGTGAATATCCAGAACCATAATTTATAAATAAGCTTTGTTATGACATGTATAATTGCAGTAATCGTTTTCACAGATAATAAACTAACAAAAAATTTGCAGGATACCGAAGGGTATCATCGCAAAATAAATTGCAACAGATTTTTTGCTTCTAAGTAAAATTCAATCACCAATAACACAGAATGACCTAGCCTGCACACGCAATGCATCGATCATAGTCGCAACAATCAGAAATTAATTAACTCTAAAACAATCTTACATGCGATGTTTTCAATTTAAACAACTGACTAACCTCGGTTTCCAGCCATTTCCGCAATCGCCGCGATCCCCAATCAGCTGCATGAAAGCGGCAAAAAGTGAACCTGAAAATAAATTTCACGCTTTTGAACTGCCGATATGTTATGTAACAAATAATTGAACGGAAACTGTACATTGATGTTTATGCAAAAAGACAAACATTCAAGCATCGCGAAATAATGAGTATAGCAAAAAGAATGTTTACATTTTTATCGAACTTTTCACTGCCGCTATTCTTGAGCAAACGCAATCAACGAACGATAACCAATCGCGGAATTTGTGACCATGATAAGTAAAAAAAATGTTACGAATAGCTTGCAACGCATAAATGATTAGTTTAGGTAAACGAATACGTTAGTCTGAGTAAATGACTCACATAAAGGAGGCAAAGATGGAAGAAACGTCCGAATCTCTGTTTAGCGTCCACAAAATTCACGTGCATTTTTCGTTTGGCGCGCATTCGCGTTGTGGTGGCACCGTCGATTGTTTCGCAGTTGCAGATTTTTAAAATTTCGAAACTTTTCGAGACTTAAGGAGGTTAGGAACATTAAAATATTTTAGTTACTAAAATAACGATCAGTATTTAATGAAAAAAATATATGTTTCAGATACATTTACAAGGAATTTTTGGGCAAAGTTTGAACAAAATCGACTCACTACTTCAAGAGAAATAAATGCAACAAATTTTACTTTTTTAATTTCATTTCTCTTGAATTAGCGAGTCGATTGTCTTGAAATTTTGCCGAAAAATTCCTTGCAAATGAATCTATAGCATACATTTTTTCATCAAATTCTGATCATTAATTTAATTCACACCCCAACCTCCTTAATGCACGCGGCATTACGTCGTAATTGTACTACTTAAATCAATCATTAATCATATTTTCAATAAACTGATTAGTATCGATGCATCACTTTGAACTAGCATTACGAGCATCCCTTTGTATGTCAGTTGCAGACCGTGGTTCTAAGGTGGCGGTCACGTGTAACGTCCACCTGTCGCCATGTGGTTACAACATGCCTAAATTGAAGCCCTTCCCGCTTACTGCACCTTGCAAAAATGGTAATACTATTGTCAAGATGTCCGGCACACTTTTCTAAAAACGAGGCAGGTACACTTCCCATTAAATCAAATTTCTATAAAATGTTATATTTAGAAATTACTGTATGATTGCAACTATTCACATAAGAGCGAAAACTGCTCAAACAGGCTAGAAGAACAACTAACCGATAAGAAAAATATGTTCTGACATACCATTGATCAATATTTGTACAAATATTGCCTAATGCTCCATTTGAATGGTATTAGATTGTATTTAGTCAATTGATTGCTGCAAATATTGCGCAAATATTGCCTAATTTTTCTGATTGGGTATCTATATCTATGTTTATAAATAATTAAGAAACATAGATATTAAAGATATTTTTCCGATTTGTTATGATTCTAATAAAACAGAGACTCTTAACTGAAAATATAATTATTTACATATGCCGGCGCATTTTATAAAAATATTCATTCGTAGTTAAAATTTGAATTCGTTTCATGAAGAATACATGCAATGACATTATAAATTTCCTCAGTTGTCCCACAAAATATTGTGCTATTATAATATGAATGAAACATTAGCTGAGATGCTAATGTTTTAATACTAAAATATTGATTCAATGAAGTGCTTTGATTTAATAATGAGATCCTGCCAAATAATCTTTAGAGTGGATTCATTATTGAAATGTAGATCTACAAAACTGATCACCGTAGGTAAGTACTACAAAACTTACCTACCGTGATCAGTTATATTGAAAAAAAAAAACTGATCACAATTATTTTTTTCATTAATTCTTCGAGTTTGGTTCATGCGCTTAAAATTAAACGTTCTTAATTATTCTTCAAATATTCGACAGTCTCCTTCAAAAATTATTCGTTTAATTATTAAAGGAATATAAAAAAATTCTCCGATGTAAAAATTGTATTATATCGACGATAAAGGACCCCGTACTTTTCTTATAGAAATCCGGTTTCGGTTAAAATGGCTCATTTTTTTATATTTTGTCCCTTTCAAATATTAAAAAATGATCCAATTTAACCGAAAGCAGATTTCTATAAGAAAAGTGCGGGGTCCTTTGCTTTTACGATGAAATTTAAAATTTTTTCTTCAACCGAGATGGATTTGTAGGCCCTTTTGCGAAATTCCAATTTTTCAAATTGTTTCTCCTTCAAGGGAGTTAATGGGACATATCTGAAAAAAACTGAAATTGACTTCGAAATACCCTTCAAAATTGCAGAACATTTTTAGTGAAAAAAAAATTGTTCCAATGCTAAGTCCCCTGACCCCTAAAAAAGACCCCTATAAAAAGTGTATGCCACTGCAAACGTCTTTTCATACGTTATATAGCCTCAAAGTTTCATCAATTTATCTCAATTTTGTAAAAATTGCCCACCGTTGCCTATCCTTAACAATATGTCTGGATCATTTACAACGAACAACCGTTAGTACTTCTGAGCCAATACTATAAAAATAGGAACAAATGTGGAAGTTAATATAAAAAAACAACTTCCATCGTTAATAATTCGTGACTTACATCGTGAATTAAATTGTATTTAGATCATTTCTAATTTAATTTTTTACATAAAATATCCTTTACATACCATATTTTCTTGGACACCTATTTGTATCTTAATTGTTTTTCACTTATATCCCCTCTTTTTACATTTCTTATTAAATAGACACGTACATTGAAATTAAAAAATTAATTTAACTAAGAAAACAAAAATTTTTTAATTAATCAGTTATCTCAGCGTAAAGCTGTTCCTTCCAAAAAAACAGCCTGGTGTAGATTTTAAATAAATCAAGATACAATGGACACTGTAAATAATCTATTCTGTTTTTTTTGCTTTTTCCTTTTTTATACATCAGTGTATGTCTAGGGAGCGTCGTCTCAAAAAATGATAATCCGTAACATCTTCTTCATACGCTTCTAACTGTCAGAATAACGCTACGAACAACCTTCCGCAGGACCTCGTATGTAGCAACTTAGGTACTCTACGTACAACGGCGTTCGCTTTCATGTCTCCCAATGTTTCATCGCCAAGCATTGTGCATCTGCTTGATCGTTTCAAATGCAAAAACTCCACTCTTCTGTCGACGTCGAAAAATGGAAATCGAATTCAAGTATTGCATCAACTGGCTTCATTGTATTGCTAAGTCACAGAAGCGACGGACTTTAAATTGCGATGGATTAAACAAGTACGCTTTATCCATGACAAGTGTTCGAGGTGAAACCACTGTAAGTACAAAATAAGATGCAAATCGAGCAAACATTTTCTACACTTTTATGTACTCGCTTATTACTCAGACTTGACAAATAAACAAGTTTCCAATTACCGCATTCTTGCTGATAATGCAAGCAATTTGAAAACATCTTCCAATAGTTACTCTTTCAGATCACGATTATAAACAGTCGTTAAAGTTACACAGTTTCATAGTCAAGGAATTTGCTGATACCAGTAGTATTGTCATTTTATGAAAATGGAAATGTTAAATTAGAGTGTAGCTTAGATGCATGGATGCGAATACAAAAATGTAAGTTTATTAGCTTATTACCTTAATCAATACTGCGAGTCACCTTACTAGTATTTATTTCTATTATTAAAAATATCTCCGTGTATCATTTCGAGTCACCTTATAAGTCGCGAGTTGATACAATAATCTGATTCGAAAAACCATTTCCGTCGTTGCTCGTCGTTAAAAAGTCCATAATTCGTAACTTACAACAGCTACGATCATTATGGGAAGTATTTTACGAAATTATAAAATACGCGCCCGCCGATCGCAGCGGCGAAATGAAGGCCTAATAACGATACATTGCTAGATTAATGCTGACGTAATGTATAATGCAATTGTAGGGAATATAACATTCATTTTTATAATAATGCGCTTATACACACAATGTACATTATAAATATACATTATCTCAACGATTACGTGATTATTCTTTAAATTTGTCGTTTTATACATAGTGCTTATAGAAATGGTGGAGAAAGTATAAAATACTACGTGATCGTTAGTGTATAGTCTATTTCCGGAGAACGTCCAAAGCAGAAACGACAATAAAAGTCGATAGAAAAATGCCTAACGGAACGAAATAGCGTCTCGGTTGGACCTTCCGCTTTGGCCGCTCGAATTGCGTTTTCCACACGAAAAAAGCATTGTCTTTGCAGAAATAAACACTGATTCAGAAGGAACGAGTACCCAAAATCAAACGTCGTTGCTTGAAGCGGTAAATTAAGTTCCACTCGATGCAATCATAGTCAATGTATGGCAAACGAAATCCATTAAATGGACGCAGATTTAAGGAGGTTGCTCTGGGTCTATTAGAAACACGGATTTGTGGTATTTTTACTTAATCTTTACTTAAAAATTTATAATAATGATTTTAAAAGTACAAACGAATGATTTATATCTGTGGTTTTGAGGAAAAACCAGTTAAGTTTTTTTGTGATTTTGAGATATTTGCGTTTAAAGTTTCAAAAGTAAACATTTGCATTTTTATATCAATCTTCTTTAAGTGTATTGGATATCATTTCTAATGCAAAATAAAGGTAAAATATAATGTTTAACTTACCAAAATTAAATTAAGTTTTCCTATGTATTTTGAATGGGAACTTAACTGGTTATTCCTCAAAACGGTACACTTGACTGGTTTTTCCTCTAAAATGACACTTCACTGGTTATGTTTTGTCAAAATTGAGCAAAATGTACATCAGATAATAACATTTCGACGTTCCCAAATGAAAATATACATAAAAATATATCAATTTTCGTTCTTAACCAAATTATTCAAAAAATGTGACTTAACTAGTTTTTCCTCAAAACCACAGATATAACATGACCTCAAAACAGGTCTTTCCCTTTATATTCTAAGAGAATGTTCCTAAGAAAAAAACAGCACAAATGCGATAGTTGAGTTGATATATTGATTCGATATTTTATCACCAAACCTCGAAATCGGTATTATCGAATATGTGCCATTGTTCCTCAGAATAACACCTTTATGGGGGTAACAGTCATGACATTAGAAACTCGGCTTGTTGACTTATTGATTTTTATTGTAAATATTCCAAATTTATTTCTCTATCCTTTGGTAACATCTGTATAAAAATCCCTTTTTCCATCTTATAAAAATGTATATATAATCTAGTATTGCATAACCTATCTTATAAGATTCGGTATAAAAGCAGCTTGAATCATTATTGAATCGTCAATCAAAAAATGGAGACTTTTGAGGTTTAAAAAACATTACATTACTTATTTCTTTGATCATTGAACAACCTCCTTAAGATCTTTCATTCACCAGTGTTCATCGTTGTGATCATGACATCTTTCAATAGTCTTTCTAAATACACGTTGAAAAAATGTTTTTACAGTCAGTCACTAAACAAAACCGCTACAAGTGAGTACCGCTTTAGCGGTCTTACACTCACGTAAGTACATGTGAAATGCGACGGTAAAACGTGTCGTGCTTAGAACAATATATTATCTTGTTTGAAATTAATTTCCTTTTTTATCATTCAAATTTTTAATTCAAATTCTCAATGGAACTTTGATTTTCGACGCCACAAATGCTTTATGAGCATCTCAAAATAAGTTCAAGTTCTATTTCAATTTTTAAATTCGTGAAAATCTACTTTCACAAATGCAAAGAGTACAAAAATTACCAGAGTTTCCTCTGAAGATAAATATGAAAAGTCAGATATTCTAATTGACGAAGCCTATACCAGATGTGAATGCTCATAATTCAAAAACAAAATTCTGAGTGAAACAACCTTTGAACATGTAACAAACCTTGTCCCATATAAAGTATAACTATTGACCAAACTAAATATACCAGTAAAAAGAGTCTTTACGAACCAAAGTACAACCTGAAATTGGAAACAGATTAAGATACTGTCAAAACCTTTAAAGGAGTAAAAACTATAAACGATTTTACTGTTTAATGTGTGTTAATGAAATGATCACTTCTTTGGGAGTGTAATCTGTTTTAATTTGCGTTTTTTATGTTACGAAGGTTCGGTGCTAATTTTCAGATAAAGATGTGTATGTCGCAGACTACGAAGATTACGAAAACGAAGAAATAGTGGATGACCATGTAAGATACACCGGAAACCATTTCCGCAAAACTGCAACAATCTGGAAAATGCCATAAATATTAATCTGACAAAACCTTTCAGTTTCACAAAATCCTTTATCAATTTGGTTTCAAAGTTTTCTGATTCATAAATGTTTGCGAAAATGGATGACGTGTGAATTCGTAAGAAGCGCTTGTTTCCGGTCTGCCTTCCGAATACGACATTCTTTTTAATCTGATAGCAAAGTAGAGTATAAAAATAGAATGCTTCCAAACCCTATTGCGTGGAACCTTCCTAAATGGTTCCCCCTTTTTGGCTCATCACCATTGAGATGGTTACTTTGTTAGTGATTATTTAAATCGCTCTAAAACATCGATACGACGACGTAAATTCGCGAATTACATCGACAGAAGCCAATACAAATGTTGAACCTTCCAGTAGTTGAGCGAATTCAGTTAGACAACAATTTACAACTCCTGAAGAATACGAATTATTCCATTTCCATCATGGAATATCCTCCTCTGGTTGAGAAAAATCTGACACCAAAATTGTCCAAAAGAGCTGAAACCCAATAAAGACTTCTTTAGCAACTTGATGAGTTCAGATACCCGTGTTGGAGATAAGTAAAGCCAAAGTTATCAACCAGACTGAATTTACCATTGAATTAATGAAATGCGTCTGTGAAATTTAAGCTAGAATCAATAAAACAGTTTATCTTTCACGAAAACGTAAAAAAGTGGAGCGTTAGTTTGCATTGGCTAAGGGAATGGAGAAAAACGAGTCCATCCTACTCTTGAAACCTCCACGAAGATAAGAACCAATGAAGAATAAGTAACCGAAAACTTGAGGAACATCTTGGAGAAACTGCATAATGCTCTTCCTATGACATTCCCAGTTGATGTGAACATGACTATTGATTGTTCGTCAACACGTCACTTCAGTGGTAATTGTAAAAAATGTTACTTTTAACACCTTCTTCTCCATGGACATCTTTTGTCGTAATCTTACATTCTAGTATTATATCACTAACATTATGTACAGTATAAATAAGCCAGTACACCTCGAATTGTCCCTCGCACTCGCAATTGAGCATCTTGATGGATCGCGCGAAAACAAACGAAACTCAAGAATAAAATGCGTGCGTTGAAACTGAAAACCGTTTTCATTAGACGTAACTTAAATAGAACGTGAATAAGACGTCTATTCGCATGAATATCAATAGACTTTTAAGGAATTCAAGCGACACTCGTTGAGGATCTGACAATTCCTAACTCGGCCATCGAGCCAATGGAACGTATCAACAAACGCACGGTGTCAAGATCAAATGCATTTTTGGTTGGTTGCATTTGCAATTGGATTATTGCACAGAACAGTAACAAGTCCATACCAACGACACCGGCAATCTACTTTTACGGTCCTGCACTTAATTACACTTTGCTGCATAAATGGATTTCAAACTGATTCAAATCATCTGACAAAATACGAGGCTCAATTTATATTTAAAACTCAGTGGAATCGAAAGTTCAATAAACGCATGATGAACTTTGATTAATGTTCCGATCAAATCGGGAATTTGGATAAACTAAATCAGTTCCGACTAATCTTTCATTCCAGAGAAATATGAATCCGTCAAACAATGATTTATACTTTCATTTGTGGAATTAATCAAAATTAAATTGGGGCTGTCGTAAAAGTTATTCAACCAATCATAGTTGATCATTCCCTTTCGACATCCCGAACAAAACCTAGAAGAAAAAGTTTCAATGAACAAAGTTTTAATAACGAAGAGATAAGTAAAAAAGCAAACTGCGTGGAAACATTGAAATTTGAATATCAGTTCAAAATTGTCTATATTTCACTTTGTGTGCAGATACTTTGACACATTTCAGCATCACTGTTTATATTCGCAGCTTAGTTCTTGTTATGAAAATGTCTAAATCCAGGGCTTATCTCTGCTTTACTAAAACTTCTTCACTGCTTTACTTGAATCCTTCTTACTTCAAGTACTTAATAACCCTTGACCCTTCACCCACATTTATGGAGCAAAATCTGACGCTGGCGCTTCAGTCGGCAGGTGTAATCTGCAGCGGTAACGTCGGTATGTAAAACGCTCGCGAGACTTTGGATGAATAAATCGCAGCGTCGCAGGAAATAATAACAGTGACCGTAAGCAACAGAACATAATATATTGATCAACGCTAAATGAACAACAATAATACCCGTAACAAGCCTGAGGGGACACATTCGTTGAATAAATATTGAACCAACAACGCGAATACTTTAAATTAAGGGTGAATCAACGTCAATTTTAATTTATAATTTTGAAAATGCACTGAGAAACCTAATTTGCGATATATATTAAATATATATAGCAAAAATGCGATTTCCATTGTTTGATCGGAACTACCAATCACAAAGTCTTATTTCTTTATGAATAGAAGAAAATAATGTAAAATTAGAAGAAATAATTTGTAATTTTTTTAAGAATAATCTTAAACCATAATACTCTATTATGGGTAAAAATGGTATTTTGCTGTTTTAATAAGATTGAAAAATCAAACAATGACACATTTTTACTATCAATATTAGACATCTCTGTCGTCATGGAATCAACGTTTAGTCAACTGATGTATTCCCTTAGGGATGTTGCAATCTACCCTCACACATAAAAATCGCAAAGATGGAAGATTCCATTGGCCGAGAGTTTCGTATCTTTCATCTGTACCGTTCGCCACTATATTTACACGCACTCTCTCTCGCTCTCTTTCGTTCTCTCTGTTCTCTTCATTTTACATATAAAAATACTAACAAGAAACGTGTGATCGTGATTCTTCAAACAATTGCTAGTTCTTTGCGAGTTGTCTAACGTACAGTCGAATTTGGCAGTATATTGTCCCCAGCTTCACCAGTAGTCTTTGACAACGACCAGGATGGTCGCTGATTCAATGTGACCGAGAACGAGCCGCCGTATGGTCGACACTTTTCTAGTTGAAAAAAATTAGTGCGACTCTGCAAAAAATATTTCAGAGAAACGAATCGAACTGAATTGATTATTAAACAATGAATTCCTCAGTGGAAAGATTCTGAATACATAATTCGATTTTCAATTCCATTCTATTATGAATGGAATTGAATTAATGTTTTCAAAGATAAAATTTTAATTCTTCAACAAGAAATGGTTTTTATTCAATTCCACGCATAATGTATTCTCTACTCTTTTCAGTTCCAGTTAAATTGATATTTTAAACAGATTTAACCTGAAATCATACATTAGAATTTATTCAATTTTCATAGTTTGTATTCAACTGCAATTTATTTAATTTATTAAGTTATTCCAAACCAGGTTAAATCAATCCAATTCTTTTCTAATCATTTCTATCAAAAATTTTTGGCAGGGTATTGATCTCTGCAACTGACAATTGCAAATCGTGCGTCCCAAACCGAATCATCCACAACAACCCCCTTTTTCGTTCTCTACCCTTATTTTTTATTTTTACATCAAAAGTGGCGAACCAAATAAAAATGTTTTTTTCATCTACACTGAAAACCTTATTGTACATATATATATTTATTTATGTATTTGTAACTATATATTTAATAACTACTTCGTGGAAGAATTCGAGTTATACTTGGGTATGACCAGTGGCGAAACGCAATCAGAAATTGATGGTTGTTGCAACAACGTACGGTACAATCGACAGTAGCAGTGAAAATCTAATCAACAATGACATCCGGCCGACACTACCTTCGTTCGGACACAAATATGTATTTGCACTAAAGTAGAAAACGTGTCGAAGAAAAGTAGCGACGGGCCGCATATTGTCTTCATCAATATTTCCTTTGATCTCACCATAGAGTTTTCTCCTTAAGCCTATTATAAAAAGAATTTAATACTAGAGGTTCGATTTTTGTTTTCATCCGCATAGACGACTTTCGCCTATGACGCGCGGCTCGCGAAGACACGGAATTGTTACCTTTCTCGCGTTCTCTCTTGCTTGCAAGTTTCGACACATTCGTTCTCTCTCTTTCGCACTCGCATACACGCCTGCACACACGCATCAATAGTTCCTCTTTTCTCTTTTCGCATTGTAATCAAGATTGGGCAAAATCACAGAAGATATGTAAAGCGATATTTACATTCGCAAATCGCGGTGATTGATTCAATGGGATGTACAAAAAGTACATGTTTGTCAACGACATTATTTGGGCAAATTTGCAACGAGCTCGGCTAAAAACGTGCCGTATCAATAATGTTTGCGGAGAAACAAATCAGATTTAAAATTAGTGCTGAATAAATCATGTAATTCACTGATCGGGTTAGTAATGGCTGTACATGTGACGTTTTCATCATTAATGTGTAAAAACCGATTGATTTACATGCGGAATGCAAATGAGGAAATTTGTATTTAACAATTGCACCGCATCTTCGAGTTCGCAAGTTTCATTGTATTGCAATTTCAAATTGGAACCGAAGAAAAAACGGAAATGCGATGTTGATTCAACAAAGTATGTAGTAATACTCCGATGATATTTTTGTCAACGGCGGACATCGAAAGTGCGCTTCGTTTCCTCCGGGTAACGATTGATTCGCAATAACAATGATTTATATCAAATATTTATATCCATTTTTGTCTGCAATTTTCGCGATATATAAAATATATCAAAGTGGTTTAATAGCGAGTCGCCAACGACTGCATTGCTTACAAGTTGATATTAAAATTGTATCTTTTCAGTCGTTATTTAATTTAACGTCTCTAATTCATCAATTCAGTTATTCGATTTGCAAAAGTCGGTTACAAATGTTCGGTAAAGATGCACGTGTTTCGTTACTTCGGTAGGACTAACGGTACACATATCATAACTGTTAAGTCTCAAGGATTATAGTTACCAATTAATTACTTAATCAGCCTTGTACATTTTGTATAATCAGTTGAGTTACTCGACAACGTCTCGGATTCTTAAAAACGCGTTACACTTTCTTATTACCGAATGAAAGCAAAAATTAATCATTGATACATATATCTCGTACAAACACTTGCATATAAACGAAGTTTATTTACAGCTCGATTGACTTATCTTGACTTATAGACCTATTCCATAACGCCAGCAGCGCTGTAAAAATGGCCGCCGGCAGAGTTTGTAAGCTTTGGAGTTAAAATAAACCTGTAAAATGATAATTACTCAAAAAACAACACCAAAATGGGAATTTTCAAATAGGATAAAATGCAATTGCAAACTTCAAACTATTTTTTCTCTCTCCAACTCCAAAACTTGCATCTGCGACTGGACCTTTGAAAATATGGATAAGGCCTATCAGAAAACGTGCCCAAAGTTGATTATCGCTTTGTCCGCACTTCGGCAGGTGGCGCCTCGCACGAGTCTCTTCGCAAGTACGGCAGCGCCATCTGCGGCGGGACTGCGTCATCATGACGCCTAAAACGGAATCGCCCTTAACAACCAATCCTCCAAAAACTCTCCCACAGGAACGCTCCAACGTCCCTCGCAATGGAAAACGTGTCTTTCACCCTTTCACAGAACGCCGCGAAAATGTACACTCGCAATGGAAACAGTAATGATAACCGCGCAATGCTCTCCGTAATCTCGTGTCGCGACGTATTCGGCCGCCGCGACCAAAGTGGAAAAGTCGAACGACGCAGAGAGGGGGCGCTACAGTCGGGACAGAGGACACTTCAGTGAGAGCATCGAACATTTGATCCGTTTCGTTTGGCACTTGCGATATATCGAGTCTCGAACGGGAATACAACGAAGCGCGCGCAGCCGGCGTTCGCCGTCGCCGGGGTAAAAGTCGCGGGTGAGTGCAGAAACGGGGTGGGGCTCGAGTACAAAAGTTTTGATTGGGCTCCGCGAAAACGCGCGCGCCTTTTCTCCATCCCGTCGCCGAGGAGCTTACGCTCGACCAGCCCGAAACCGAAGCTGTTTTCTCAACACTTGGTTTCGAGGGTGTCGCGCAGCTTCTCGAGTTTGTCGACCTCGTCGAGCGAGACGATCTCCGTGCCGGTGGGCGAGCAGCTGATGGTCGTAGCCTCGCTGGCCGGCGAGGTGACGCAGCTGGCGAGCGCGTCCTTGCGCGGCGGCTGCGCGAGCTCGCCGTCGTTGAGCTTGAGCGGGCTGCGCGAGCGCGAGACCTGGTGCAGCGGGCTCTCGGGGCTGATGTCGCCCGCGAGGATCTTGGAGCTGGCGGCGAGCCGGCTCGCGCACGGCGAGTACTTGGACAGACAGGTGTCCGGCTCGATCGCGAGCGACGAGCGGCTGAGCTTGCGCAGCTGCTTGCCGAGGGCGCGCTTGCCGGCGTCCGCGGAGGCCTTGCCGTCGGCGATCTTGTCCTGGCTCTTGGACTTCTCGAGGCTGCGGCCGAAGCTGCGCGCGCTCCGGCTGCACCACGCGGCGAACTTGCGCGAGTCCTTGCGAGCCTCGTCGAGGCTCTCGGCGGCGCGCTGCGTCTTGCGGATAGGTGGCGCGCGCTTCTTCGAAGCGTCGTTGGCCGGCTCTTTGGCGTTGACGTTGTCGATCGAGTTGCAGCGGTGGTTGGCGACGATCTTGTAGCTGGCGAGCCGTTCGTCGACCTTGTTGGCGCCGCGCCGGGGACTGTGGTCCTTGCCGTTGGGCTTGCTGTTGCACTTGGGCTCCTGGTTGGCGTAGAGGTGGCGCGAGTCCTCGGACGAGTCCTCGGAGGAGGTGCGCAGGCGCGCGTCAGCCGCCCGCTCGTCGACGAAGAGCGTCTTGAAGAACTCGACGGATATGTTGCCGTCGCAGGGGAGGAGCGCCACGTCCCCTGCGGAGGGTGATTGCTATAGCAGCTTCTCGGTCGGGGAGCTGGTGGAGATGGAGCTGATGGTGTTGGAGTTATTCGAGATCGAGTGGCCCTGGCTGTTGACGGTGCTCGGCGTGTGCCCGCCGGCTTGCCCCCCCTGACCTTGGGAGAGGCTCAGTCGCCGTCAGTTCACCAGCTCCACGGTCACGAACTGCTTCAGCCGGTCGAGATACTGGTTGTAGAGTTCCACGTCGTTGTGCCCGGCACCCTGGGGAGGAGGCGAGGTCGTTAGTTGATAGTTTACTTTTAAAAAGACTTAACAAGGCTTGAATGAAGGTGAAGCTAGCAGACTATTCCCCAGCAGAATATTCGAAAAGCAGCGGTTCTCAACCGAAATCAAAAACCAATGTAGAAAATCCTGTACAATTTTTCGAAAATCCTGTACACTTTTTCCTGTACAACGTTTGCCCAAACTCAGAATTGTCTAAATTGATTTTTGATTTCGGTTGAGAAGCGCTGCTTTTCGAATAGTCTGCTGGAGAATAATCTGCCAGCTTCACCTTCATTTGTTTGAATCAAGCAAAAGTTACTTGGGTCAAGACAGAAGCTGTCTTAATATTTCGCTAATACTGTACATTCTTCAGAAAACAGTTGAAGATCTTAAAAGAAACTGTCCTGAGCCAGAACAGTATACTATTTTGTCATAAGACAGTGTTTCATTCTTCATGAAAACTGTCTGCTTTAAGATTACGACTGGTCCCCTCAAGACATCACTATTTTGGTCCAAATCAGTGGCTGTTTTGGATCACGATTGGTTGCACTGAACAAGCATAATGTTTGAGTGCAGTTTTGTCTGCTTTGATTCAAAACTTGTTTTTCTTGCTTCAATGAATCTAATGTGAAGACTGACAATTTTGGCTCAGAATAAATGTTTTTAAGAGTGTGAGCTTTTGAGTATGTGTTGATAGAAAAATTATAGTAGGGAAAATTACCCTGTTTGCCAGAATTGTGTAAACATGAGTTAAAGATAACCGTAAAAATAAAAACCTAGAAGCATAAATAGAATTTTACTCGGGAAACCATTGTGGAACCGAACTTGGTGCAAGTATCCATTCACGATTCCTAGAGAGGTTCCATGATTGGAAATCCATTCATAGAATCAATGTTGGAATTCCAATCATGGAACCAAGTTTGGCTCCACTATGGTTTCCAGGGTCAAACTTCATTTATGCTTCTAGGCCAGTTTTTATTATCAGGGGCTTATGTATACAATTTACACACTGACAAGAAATAACCTTTAGAACAACCTGCATTTTATCCTTTAAAATATCTTACTTCATATTCAATCATTTTCATACAACCATCCCACAGTTTCTGCGGATTTTTTCAACTGTGTTTGCTGACCATGTTAACAGTGTTAGCTCATGCCAACAAAAGGCACATTGCTCGTCCTGCAGAAACTTCGGATTATGTTCCTTCTGACAGAAATCGAATTTCTTGTGCGATCCAGTGAAACCAAACTACAGTTTCAATTCTTGTTATGTTTTTTTTCTCAGTACATTGTATTTAATGGCAGGTATTATACTCAAAATTTACAATATCAACCGAATTGCAATGTGAATAAAACTGTTTAAGTTAAAATTTCTAAAATCAATAATAATGTTTTGTTATTTTTGTCAAGTTGTACGGTTTTAAGTCACATAGTTTATGTTAATGTTATATACACGATTTTCGTAAATTATTTATGTAAATGTAGCTGGATAATGCAGCGGTACACTGATGCAAACTTCATGTAAATCATTTATTATATATAGAGTGGATATCAAGGTAGCGACTTTAGAGTCAAGACAGATAATTAGACAATGAGAGATGGTTCAAGAACAAATACAAGACTGAAACATAATAACTCAAACTTTTTTAGTGCGATTTTTTGCCAGTTTAAATTTTCTGGAAATATCTAAACTCCATATTCCTGACATATTTATTTTAACTATTTTGAAATTCGAAAAGATTTTACAGATTTGTTTAAACGGCATTAATAATATATTTGTACTTACAAAACAATGAACAACAATATTCTGCTACAGTTTGGATCTACACTTTTAGATTGGACCTTTTTACTGTGCGGATCGCTAATATTATTTTTCATTAGGTTTAAAAACTATCAAGGTATTCGAAGATAATAAAACTAAAATCTGGCGCATTTCAAGTTACATTTCAATCTTTTGAACGGAATTCGATAACATTAGCTTTACGTCATGTTCTAATCACACAATCTGATTACTAAAGACGAAGGTTTAACTTAAAGCGCTAAGTAGAGTGACGTCGATGCATAATTGTATGATTTCTGCAAAATCGATATCGCGGCTCACTGATTCCATTACCGGGATCTTAATATTTAGTTTCATTTCGCGAATGTATTTTCCATGCAATTCACGTCACAGTCAATTACTATTATAAATTGTTAATAATCCGCTGCAAAATTTCGATTGACACGTTAAAAGTACATTTCAAAAGATATTAATTGATTTTATACAATGGCCATTAAAACTTTTCAATACGAGTGCAGCTTCAATCAAGATTATTTGTTTAGTTTTAATCCCACTTTTAAAAACCCTTTAAATGTATTCACGGTACTTCATTTTTTAGGCAAACCAATTATTTTAAATGAGAATATTCAAGTAAGCCATTGGTATCGACATGAATTGCATGAAAACTAACTAATACAATACCATGGTGCATTATAGTGGCATAAAATATTTAATTTACATACTGTAAGTATATATAAATATTTGAACTCCAAAAGTCAAATTCATCGTATGCAGTTCTGTTTTATGCAAGTAAAAAAATGGTCACTTTCCCATCAGTAAGTCAATTTTGTATTCAGACCCACATAGCCTCGCGTAAAAATAGTCAACCTTAAACATCAATAAAATTTCCTCCACTGACTCGTTTTGTTGTTTGCAATTTCGTTTCCGCATGTTTCTTGCAATCTATACTTGCACTTCCGACCCATTATCGTAATTCTTACTTTACAGCCAATACCTTTCAACGCGACACGTTAACACCACTTCTCCCATTTGAATACACCCACAGTCTTCCCTACCAAAAACAATGCACCATCAAAATCCAGATAGCCATTTCCCCTAAACCGAATCGACCCAATTACCAATGAATTGAAATCCAGCTCCCAGACTTATCATTAACATTTATCGATCTCCATATGAATATTTCTATTCCCGTTCCACGCGAGTCTGCCCAAACAAAAATAAATGACAAACAATGTTTCGATTGCTCGCGGTGCCCAAACGGCCTTCGGAAAAATCGACTCAATGCCGCGCCACCTCCAGATCTATTGTAAACAGACGAAAGTACACGTGTTTGCCCAAGACAAAGCTGCTTCTTATTTCCCCTTTCTTTCCCTGCCACTAACAATAACGAAATCTCGCACTTTTTGCGTTCTTCAATGAATAAGACTAACTTCCGTCGAAAGTGACCGACATTATAATCCAGTCCTCTGCAACCCAGTTAATAGAAATCAATAGAAGCTAAACAATAAAGATGAAAACATTTTCATCTTCTTTCTGCCTTGCAAAAACGTGGAAATAGGAAAAAAATAAAGCAATTACAAAATGTGAATTTCTATTGCCTTCGGAAAAAGCAATAGAAGTCATTGTAGTTTCTATTCACTTTTATTACCTTCTATTATGTATTTTTAGAATATGTATTTTTAATTTCCTAAAATACATATTCTAAACGAAAAATAATTTTAAATGATTTCTATTGCTAATTTCACAAAAGGTCTACTTCGTTGAATGAATTATTAAACTGTCTGCCTGACATTCTCAAGCTTCCGAGTTCGAATCTCGATGTTGACTTTAATTTATTTCTTTCTCACATAACAAATAGAAAGACATTGAAAGCAATAGAATACATTTGATTTTAATGTCTTTTAATTTCCCCCAGACTCATAAAAAAGGTATTAGAAACATCTGTTTCTATTTCTCCACTTTTACAGGCTACGCTGCCGATGCAGGCTAAACTGCGATCTGAAGAACCACCCGCATCTTATCAAACTGCCGATATGTGTGTCCTCAACTCTGAGTGCAGTACCTCGACCCACAATGGTTCCACGGCTCGGGGACACCTTTCGTAAATCGCCAGGCCATGGTTAAAGTTGATAACCTCGTCGTCCGTTCCGTGTATCACCAAAACCGGCGACGTTATTTTTGGCACCTTATCTATACTGTAATCAAAACATTCGCTCGATTAGTCAACCGGTTTCCGAAACGCCGTGCAAATTGATTAGCGGGACACATTGTGTCTCGCAGATATCTCAATCGATTCTCGGAATTCGAGCAGGGTGGCCACTTGTCTCGTAGACACATTTATCTGCTTTTTGCAGGATTCGAGACAACGTTTCTCCCAACGATAATTGGTATTCCACTTTTATCCAAATTGAACGTTATTTCGGCAACACGGATAACAAATTGAAAACAAATGATCGACGAGTGTTTCTTCGCAACTTTCGCCGACTCGTCCAACAAATTGCCATCCTGCGCGAGGTGGTTGTATGAATGTGTATATGAGCCATTAATTTTAATGGTGACGGAGGCATTGATGAATGGGTAACATTGAGAGGAGTCGTATGAAACGGGGATTGGTTGCTAAGTAAAAGGTGTCCCAGATAGTCAACGTGTTATTAGAGTGTGATGATAAAAGTAAGGTGTTTTGCAGTAAAGTGTGCAATAGTGAGGATGAGAGTCCTATGATATTAAGTTAGTTTAAATTTTGTGTCGACGGTATCTTGCGTTCTTAATAGTATCAAGATGTTTTCATTCAAAGTAACATCCTGTTTTTTGTCAAACATGGATTTTACTTTGCTAGCTTTCAAGATTATAAGAAAATATAAACATCTGTTTCTCTTTTCTTCTAATATTTTACTGAACATTCTCTTTTATTATATTATTATTTTATTTTTTACTGCTTTACTCCTTTTTCGATATTTTCCTCATAACTAATACAGCCTTTGAGTTCGCTGAAGAAACTCAGGGGCATTTTTTATCGGGGAAACGCTGCATTACTGCTCTATAGTTGGAGAGTTGCACAAACGTGTTTTTGTTTGGGTTCACGAATGACTTACCCTACCGTTGAGGATAACAGTTGCCCCGCAATCGGGCATACGTTTATCCCTCATCAGTACAACAGTTCTACTATAAATAAATGACGCAACTCTCCCACTGTTTTGAAGAACGGTTGTTCATGTAGGGAGCGCGAGTCTCCCTCATTTTTCCGTGTAGAGATAGTATCAATTTATTAAACCTGCACCAGTTAAAGTTAACTATTTACATCTTGCACCTCATAAAAGCAAAATATTTTTAAATAAGATTACAACTTGCCATTATTTTTAAACAATCAAAAACATCCAATTCAAGACCAACGGCTTACTAAAAAATGATAAAACAACAAGCAAACCTATTTAGCGATCCTCATTAATACATAAACTTTTTCTCAAAGACCACTCATGCGAGCCAGAATAAAACCCACTTGAAACTCAATTTACTCAAAATACAATGTCAGGGAACTCTGTTTTGCTACCATCACAAAGACAAATTCATGTTCTACCATTACAATTTATATCCAACCAAAATTCTTAATACAAAATAATCTCCGCAAATTCCATTGTCATCATCCGTAACACTAACAGTACTTTCTTCCAGTCGACACCAAACCGGTTGTTTCATTAACAACAAACTGGATGTAGGTCGTCGAACGATTGGGAGCGAAGGAATATAATATGGAGCGCCACGTGATTCAAATGTCAGAGCACCCCTTTTAATCAGCGCCGAGCGAATCGATGACAGATGGGACGTCGATATTCAAATTTTCGCGCCGGCCCAATTTTGCGGCGAAATTTTTATTGGCGCTGTGGCACGTTGACGTCCGCAGCGCCGGTTGCGGGCGATTTTGCTCGCGAGCGGCGTTGCGCAACGCAAACGTAACGGAAAATAATGTCAAGTGAAAGGTGAATAACACCTGTGTATTTATTTGAATATCTCAAATGCCGCGGCGCATTGAATGCCGAAGCACAATGCGCCGCGTGTATCAGCGGACCCGAATGATTGTTCATTAAGAAAACGCCGGGCGTAATTGTATTAACGAATTCATTGCGGTGTGGGAAGATTGCAGAGCGCGCTTCTTCTCAAAGGTGCACGAGACTTTTGTTGTTGCGATGGTGTTATTTTGTTATTACGTGGACCGTTAGACAAGTCGGAAGAAGGGAAGAGGAAAATAATAGGAAAGTGGTATTAACAACGCAACTTTTTTCAGATGTGTATATTTTTAAAAGTATTTCGTTTGGTTTAGGCGAATAGACTGTGGAAGAGGGAATTTTTGCAGTAAATGTAAAAAACTTGAAAAAGATTACAAGCAAAGGATGAGAAATTTGATATATAATTTCGCGGGAAGGTAAAAAAAGTCCTCGTAGCATTGCATGGATTTTTTTAATTTCGCCGTGTAAGCAAAGTGAAAATCCTATTACCCGGGGAAAATGGGAAAATAGGCTGCTATATGTTAAAGGACTAATGATTGAGGCATTGGGATTCAGCCTTGTTGCACGCTTACGTGATGTAATTATATTTGTTTGCGACTGTAGCAAAATATCCTTCCAGTTTTCTCGTTGCAAGAAAATAAATGCGACACGATGCTTGGAAAGTTTTTTAAATCGTACAAAGAGTTGATGACGATCGGCTAACTGATATTCTGGAATATCTTTGCAACAGAAGTTATATATAACGAAGTGTCTCGTCTTATTTCTTTTTCTTGAATTGATTTTCACTGAGATGCACTTTCCTTGTTTAGTATCTTTTCATGAGTAATTATAGGCGAAACAAGTTCTTTTGTTCATGAATAATTTGCATACGATAAGCTAATGACACATATTCCTGCATCCTTCTCTAGCAAATGTTTTAACAATTGAGTTCACCTTCTTTGAATGCTTTGTTATTAGAAATATGCTGATAACTGTTAAAAATATTTTCCTGAATTCTTTTAAACAACGGTAGGAACTTACTAACTTTTTGTTTATAAATATCACGTTGTGGAAAGATAACGGAGTAGCAAGTTTAATATCAGTAATTAAATAATTCTTTGAGCTTTGTTTTCTGTGAGATTACAGTCTGCCGAAGAAGCGGACACGAAAATATTGATTAAAACCGTAGGGTCGCAGGGCGAAATGTGATAATTTATTGGAGTAAGAAAGATTGATTGTTATATGGATTATTGTGAAGATTGCGTTAAATTTTAGAAAATTATCATAATTAGTTTGCAACTTTTAATAGGAAAACTTTCAGTTAGAACTATGAATGTTATAAATTAATATAACGAGTAATGAATTCATTAAAAGGAAAACGTAATTGTTTATCACAAATAATTCAGCATTAATTTACATTAGTTTTCGTTGGTTCGTACCTGACAATT
>JABFPB010001027.1:0-28691 GCA_022817645.1 Ceratoteleas bidentatus | reverse complement strand
CGCAATCAACTCCGTTACATTGACACCGCTTTGTCACACCATTAAAGAGTGGACCTGCTGAAACTCAATATTGAGTTAATATTTAACTCCCGTGACACCCATTTAACACCCATTTTGAAAAAAAATTATCGACGAAACAATAGGTTCGAAAAACTTTTTTCCAAATTTCATATTGCCAATAGGTCGTTGGAGTCTTTCGAAGTAATTTCATATAAGTTTCATACAACGACATTTCCATAAAACATTTTATCATGGAAATTACCATACTTAATGTTACGTAAAAAGAGGACTCGGAGTAAAGTTCGAGACGCAATTTAAAAGTTTAATAATTTTTATCACATACACTCGCAGCCTGCAGCCCTTATCGCGATGCCCAATAAAAAAGAAATGAAAAGTCTCGCGTTTTCCGTAGAATCGTCCTCGCGACGAAAATCGAACGGTTGCGACATTTTCTGCCAGGAAATTAATTATACAAAGTATCTAATTAACTCGTGTTTGCGCATCAGATTGTCATTCCATTCATAACTTCAAACGCTTGCGTCGCTTTCATGTTTTCTTAATGATACGAATGGTAATTTGCAGTTCGCATTATGAAGATTTCTCAATTCAATTTGCTTCTGAAGGATACCAAATTTCCTCGTCAGACTCGCGGTCCGACGAGAAATTCCGCACATAATAAATCGAACCAGAAATTACGTTTCCATCTTTCAACTCCGAGATCGAATTTCGGAAACAAAGAAAAGTTTCCTGAGGGTCTCGAAAAAATTTTGTTAATAGTTGTCAGTTCTTCAAATGTATGGAGAATATTTTCCAAGAGCCCATTTTCCAGTATTCCAAGACTCTGCAAATTTAGAGCCAAAAGCAAAAGGTCATAGCGATTGCAGAAGCCTGCATGAAAAAAAAACTTCGTATATAAAAATGAAGAACTACCGAGAAAAATATGCATAAAAATGTATGTAAAAATATATTTATATGAAAAATATTTTCATGTTGTATCGTCCTTTCTTACCCTCCCAAGGTGGGGTCTCCCCTTAAACTGCTTGGATCGATGGCGCCACGCCGAGCAGAATTTCGCACGTCTCGCGAAAAGCGTTTCGCGCGAGTCTAATTCCGGAAGCAACGGCCCATACAAAAGAGCTGCTTTCCCGAAGGAACACCCCGACGCCCGTTTTTAAGAGTATAATTAAACTTGTACACACTCAAGATAACTTTCCCCGGAGATCAAAGCAGTATTTCTCGGCGTTCATTCTGAATATTAGATTGCAGAGATAAAGCTGGAGCAAGGAACAATTCAATGCAAGCTGATTCGTCATGGCTTTCGATTTATTTTTCAACTTACAAGACTACATTAGGAAATTCAGGGAGGACATGACCATTTTGTACGCATCTAGTATAGTGCTCAATGACTGAATTAGGTATTGGGTGAATCGATCGTCTTCTGGCATATAATCTACGAGTCTGGAGTCTTCTTCGGGGTTCATGTGGTCCATAATCCAAGACCTGTAGTATTTGACGCTCGTATAGAGTCCTGGCAGGTTTTCCCAGGCACAGCCTCGGCCTGTAGATATGATTCCCGTCAGCTTGCCATGGCATACGAAACCTCCACCGGAGTCACCCTGGAAACATGCATTTGATATTAGCTCTTTGCATTTCAAAGGGTAAGGGCATGTAGATAAATTCATGTTGGATAGTTCTGTATAGACCATGGATTGGAAATCCTTCGATATTGAATGAAGATTCATATTGGTTCAAATACAGTTCTAGGTAGACCACTAAAGGATTCTGAATGCCAATGTGGAGATTAGATCACTTCAAGGCTATTAGACATTTTCTAATAGCCTTGGTCCTACCGTTAAAGGACTCTGGATACCAATGTGGATTAGAACACTTCATGTTCCAAGATACAGAAATTGTATAATAACCTAGGTATGATTCCAGACAACAAAATACCTTACTTGGTAGGACCAAGTACAATACTTGGTCCTACCAGTTAAGATACGACTGGTACAAATTCCGGAATGGTTACCTTGCAAGCATCCTTGTTTCCTTCCAAGAACCCTGCACAGAACTGGCCATCGAACATCTGAGGCCAAGTGGCCCTACAGGTCTTCTTCCTCAGTATCGGCAGCTCCACAAACATCAAGTCATTGACGTGAGACTCCTCCTGGGACTAAAACCAAAACTAACATAACCATCTCTTCAAGATCAAGGCAAACTAACACCGCCAAACGTTAGACTCACGTATTCGGTTAGGCCCCATCCAGCGACTTGGCAGTACGAACCGACGAAAGGCGAATAGAGATTCAGAGGAACCGCGTGGATCGTGGAATCGAAGTCGAACGGCGCCTCCAGCTGATCGAACAGACAAGACAGACTCTCCATAACAAACAGGTTTAGCAAAAAGTTCCTACCATTTTATACGAGCAACAAATTGGTTTCGAATTTTTCCTCGGAAATCAGTTCTCGACGAAATGCCAAAGCGATTCAACCATAACTTGCTATCTTTATCTATCCCCGATTATCTCCCGATTGCAGTCGTAAAGAACCCCCGGACGCAACGTGTCAGCCATTCCCGTTTTCTCCCATTAGATACCTTTCGTACGACCCCGCACAATGCCCCTGATCAACTTACGTGCAACAGGGCAATATCGTTCTCGTAAGTCTGCATCTGGTACTTCTCGTGCAGAGTAAACGACGAGACCTCGCGTCTGTGACTTGGAGGGATGTCGTCGATGTCGAAGGACACATGGATTTCTCCAGCCACCACCATTATGGTCCAAGGTGGGATCAACGCTTGCTTTGCTCTAAATGGGACAGTCGATTGTGAGACAGTGACTGCGGATATCCAAATCCCGAAAAATCTCCACCTTCCTACTTACACGAACAAACAGTGACCTGCAGTCAAGATTGTAGATGGCGCTATGATAGAGCCTCCGCAGAAGTGTACCAAATTATAGGTTCTCCTCAAGGACACCTAAGACAATTTGGTTAACGAAATCCAGGAGTGGGTTTTGAATCTGAAATAGTGCTACATACCTGATAGGGAAATTGTCCCAGCTGTGCCTTCGTGCCATTGACGATCCTGCCATCGTAAGAGACGAACCTCTCATTATTGTTTTGGACACCTTCAAAGGACTCTTCGATGGAGTTCTCGCTGAGGTCCTGGTCGTCTATCAAAAATTGTGGAAGGTTAAACCAATGAAACAATTTTGATACTTTTTCGCACTTCAAAGTGACGTTTTCTGCCAAAGGCAATTTCGCAACTTCTGAAAAAACTTTTGCAATATAGAAAAGTTCTTCAGAAAGCTGTCTGGGTGAGAAAAATGACGATTGCTATCTGACTCACTGGCGCCGGAATTTCGCACCGCAAAAACGACGCAGACTAAGACGAGAAGAGACCGGATCATGGCGTTGGCGATGATGAAAGATGTCGACGCGTTTCCCGCCTTCTGATTACTGATTTGCCACAATTACGTTGATTTGTATAAAAACTTATCGACGCACTTATCGTTGGCACAACTAATTTCTCGCTATCGTGTTATCCGTGAGACTTATCTGATTACGGCAAAGTAGATACTTATGTACCGCTGCATAGTTTTATCAATTAAGAAGAAAATTCGTAAGCGAAAAAACACTCTACCATGGAATTTACTTTCGCACGGCCAATAATCAGCGCGACAAGCTACATTCATAACGCTTGTTTGAACAACATCTCATATCTCGAGCCGAACTGGATTTCGTTGAAAATAGACTTAGATGACTCTCACGTTTTCCGCGTTACAGTTTTGTATGGCGGACGTGTATGCAACTTATATTTATGGCTTTGCGTGTGTCGTGTGTACGGTACATTAAGCAAAAATATGTTGATGGGGAGGGTATGAATGGTTCATTTTGTGCCCGACAGTATTTTTTAAACCACTCTTTTGCATACTATTAAAATGACTGACAACTTTTGTTATTTCTATAAAATATATTAATCATATTTTTTAATCATATTTTAACTATGGTAAATATTTATTGACAATCCATTTATTTATAGAAAAAGTGTAACTAATATGCGTTTCCGTATCGGTTATCTATATGGTCGAATCTTCTTGACGATAAGTAGGATTTTTTGGACAACCGTATCTGTTTGTCTTTAAACTGAAATAGAGTGGAAAATTCACTGTTAAAACTATACTCTTTCAAAGTACACACTGTAAAGTAAACAACCGATCAATTACAAGCTCAAAGTATTGAACCTTGTTCTTAATTGATTGTTTACACTTGTCTTCGCTGGACTGAAAAGAATCACGATATCGACTGATTTACATAGCAAACTGTTTGCTTGGCATAGAGTACTGCAGTATGACAAAATATAATGAAAACCGAACATTTTGCGTTTATATATGAAATATATGCTTATTGATTCATGCATATTCGTAAATATGGTATGTAATGAATATGTGACAAGCATAGACACATATGTGACAAATATGGACATATATTGTCACATATGAGACAAATATAGACATATATTGACACATATGTGACAAATCGGGTCATATTGTCACCTATGTGACAAATATAGGCATATATTGTCACATATGTGACAAATATAGACATATATTGTCACGTGTGTGACAAATATGTGGTAAAGACTGTCAGATATGGTACAAATAATGGTGTATAATGTCACATATGTGACAAATTGAAACATGTGACAAATATGGACATATACTGACGCATGTGACAAATATGGACATATATTGTCACATATGTGACAAATCGAGATATATTGGGTCACATATGTGACAAATCGAGATATATTGGGTCACATATGTGACAAAAATGTAACAAACATAGTCACATATGGGACATATATTGGTATATATTGTCACATACGTGATAAACATGCAAATAACATAAGCATTTCCCACAAAGACCCACAAATTTCGTGTTTATTGCATTGTCTTTGGCAATCCGATTAGGCACCGAGTCGTACACTTCGACCAGTGTTTGCAGCGGTTTCGCGCACACGTGAGTAATAACAACGCGGGTTCGCCCGAGAGATCGCCATTCCGTACTTTACGTCAGCGTTGGAGTGTACAAAGCTGATAGCAGCCGCCATTACCCACCCCCCGTTTAGCCCCGGGTTCACCCTCGCGCAAACCAGCCCCCCGACCACCCCCCCGCCCCTTTTGTCTACGCCGCGGCGATACCTGACTCCCGGCACATCAACCTGCCGTTATCGTTACCATAAACGAAATGAGACGACCCGACAAGCGCTTTTTGCCAAATTGATTACGATACGGTAGATATTGCGCGCCGTAGCAACAGATGCGGCGAGCCGTTTCGCCGAGCGATTTTCAATACGTTCGACGCGACGCGCCGCAAACGAAGGGAGGAAACATTTTTTTCGGCGTTTGATTTTCGGGCTGATTTTTGATACCCGAAAATGAGAGATTCGGGTCTTCGGATCTATTATTTTGAAGTTCCCGAAGTATCAAACGATAGGGTACTTTTTATTCGGGTACCAAACATTTGGGGTATTTTGGTATTATATAAAAAATGACGCGTACTTCGAGGTATTACTGCAGAAATTTCGGGTACTTTTTGGGATTATATCAATTATTTCGGATATTTTTTGATATTGTCTAAAATATTTCAGGTATAAAATATTTCAGGTACTTTTGGTATTGAATGGTTTTCAGGTACCATTTGGTTATTTGCCATTTTGGGTACTTTTGGACTTATGATTAATTTTGGAAGAATTCGCCCGTTAATATTTCGGTTACTTTTTAATGTTGGGTAATTTCAGATACCAGATGACGGAATGTTGTTTCAGGTACATTTGGATTATTGGAAGTTTGGGGATGTACTCTCTTATTTTTTATGTATATATTAAAGACTATTTCAAGTAATTGTATTATAATCAGCAACTCAAGTTTTATTTTCTAGACATAATTAAAATACTCAAAGTATATTACTTTGAGTATTTTATAATTTGTTTGGTCTCTCATTTCGTCGAAGGCTCTTCGTCACTGTTTGAAACTATTTCCCAAATGTTTGCAATACTTCACCTCAGAGAGTATGCGACGTGCGTTTTTGCACGAATAAATTACCACGAGTTTCATATCAGAAATTACCCACGACGGATTAGAAGCAAAACGTCCGACAATGTAACCCAAACTCGCTTAGATTAGGGTCTCATCTCGTATTTCAGAGTTTATTAGGGTCTCTCCTATTTCGTACCGATGTTTGTTTGATAACCTGACTCGTTCCCTTTATTGAGAATTTCGAGTTATGTTTGCCATTCCACTATTCAAATTTCATTCCAGATAACGATTTTACGCCAAACTTCGCAAAGCTCCAATTTTCAAAAATGAATCAATTCCAAACGAAATCAAAGTCTAAAAAAACTTCCTCCAAGAAATTATTAAAAAATTCATAACAAAAAATGTAAGAAAAGTAAAAAAACTTTCAAAAATACTCCAAGAAATAAAATAAAACTTTCTCAGGCCAAGAAAATGCAAAAAAAGTTCTGGAATTCCTCGTCGAGCTAATCTCCCGACGAATCCAAATAAGTTTCAAAAACGAAATTGCAAAAATTCCCTCCCATTTATCGCAAACAAACCGTCGCATACGCTAATCCAAGTGCGACAAATGCAAGGCATACATCAGCGCCGCTCAGAAACGAAACGCAATTTCTCACTCGATTAAGGGAGCGCGGCGCGGCCATTAATTTATGAAAATGAAGAAACCAAAATAAGTGTTGCCGGCGCGGAAATGTAAATCATCGCGGCTAGGAATTAGCATGTGCCGTCCGCGGGCGTTTTCCCGTTCAATTGATGGCCCGATTGGGTTATTATTTCGACCGCCGCGATGCCCGGTGATCGATTCGCGAACTACGCCTCGGCCGAGTCACTGTTAATGGCGTTCGCCCTGCTAATAGTTTATCGCAATCAGAGGTTATTAGTCACGGATGAGCGGATGCAAAATAAATAAAGTTAGCCCCGTCGGGCTGATTGCGTCCGAAGCGTGAACCCTTTTGAGAGGAAGAAAGAAAAAGTAGAGCAGGAGAAGGTTTTTTGATGACTCCGAGGTTTATCAGTCTTTTTTGGACCGAACAATTGGTGCTTAAAAAGGAGTATTAAAAGGTCCTATTTTCCAGTACTGGTTGAGTTGACAGACAATCGGGTACCTGAATGAATAAAAATACTGAGACATGAATGAAAAGGCAGGACTAAAAGGGAAAATTATTATATTACTTTTTTTAATTTATAAAAAAATTTCAAGGGTTCTTTCGGAGTTTTCAAAGAATCGTCAATCATCATTATTCATCTTTAATCATAAAGAATCATCAAGAGTCATTACGAATCATCCAGATCCATCAATCATAACAAAATATAATCAAGAATCATGAATCGTCATAAAAAATCATCATTAATCATCAATGATCATTAACATTCATCAAGGATCATCAAGAGTCATCAATTATCATCAAGAGACATCAGTCGTCATTAATCATTAATAATCATCAATCATCATCTATATGATTAATCATTATTAGTCATCAAGAATCATCAATCATCATCAATAATTATCAGTCATTATAAAAAATCATCAAAAATCATGTATCGTCATAAAAAATCATCATTAATCATCAATGATTATCAAAATTCATCAAGGATCATCAAGAGTCATCAATCATCATCAATCATCATTAATCATTAATCATCATCACTATGATTAATCATTATTAGTCATCAAGAATCATCAATCATCAAAAAAATCATCAAGAATCATCAATCATCATAAAAAATCATCATTAATAATCAATGATTATCAAAATTCATCAAGGATCATCAAGAGACATCAATGATCATCAAGAGTCATTAATCATCATTAATCATTAATCATTAATAATCATCAATCATCATCAATACGATTAATCATTATTAATCATCAAGAATTATTAATCATCATCAATAATTATCAATCATTATAAAAAATCATCAAAAATCATGAATCGTCATAAAAACTCATCATTAATCATCAATGATCATCAAAATTCATCAAGGATCATCAAGAGTCATCAATGATCATCAAGAGTCATCAAGAATCATCAAGATTCGTCAATCATATTAAAAAATGATCAAGAATCATGAGTCGTCATAAAAAATCATTAATCATCAATGATCATCAAAATTCATCAAGGATCATCGAGAGTCATCAATGGTCATCAAGAGTCATCAATCATCATCAATATGATGAATCATTATTAGTCATCAAGAATCATTTATCATCAAAAAAATCATCAAGTATCATCAATCATCATCAATCATTATAAAATATCACAAAAATCATGAATCGTCATAAAAAATCATCATTAATTATCAATGATCATCAAAAAACATCAGTAATCATCAATAGTCATGAAGAATCATCGTTAATCATCACTGATTATCAATAGTCATCAAGAATCATCAACTATATTCAACAATCATCAATCATCATCTATCAGGTCTAGCAGTCTTCAAATCTTTTTGTTATATAGAGAGAGATCGGTACCTGTCTTAAGGCAAAAACGTATTTTTATAATAATCAGGTATCAGCATTAGGGAAGGAAAAATCATGTACATAAATAATTTAAAATAACCGATATCTAAAGGTACCTGGAGATCCTAGTATTTGTTAAATTGTCTAAGTTGTGTTTAATTGAGAGTTAAGTCCGCGATTTACACACAGCAAATATCAGGTACTTGAATAATTTGATCATTCTCGTACCTGAGATATTCAGTGTCCAAATCTCATAATTTACTCTCGGATAAACACAATTTAGAAAATTTTCCAAGTACTAGGATCTCCAATCACCTTTAAATACCCGATTACCTTAAATTATTTATACCTGATTTTCATGGTCTAAATCAGAAACTTCCCTTTGCAGGGCATATATGGTACCCAAGTAATATCAGGCTTGACTGCCCGATTCGCCGATCGCATCCGACGATGATGTCAACCTTTATATCGCGGCTCGCTGTTTTGTCTGCAGGATATATTTGTTCAAGTGCCTCGGTCGGTTGTCTGCAAAAGGCACGTACCGAGGACCGCCAGGCCATAAGAAAGCGCCTTAGTCATTGTGCCCGATGTCGCGCTGCAGACGAAGATCGAGGTCACGGTTGCAGACGCCCGGTTATGCAAGCGTCATCGCCCAGTCTGCCGCGCGAATCGCGGCGCAGCTGTTGCACTTGGGCCGTAATGGATGCGTTCATTCAATTTAAAGTGCACGAGAAATTTCGCGCTCTCAATTGTCCCGGCGGGTCGTGTTTATTGTTGCCCGGCGAGCTATTTTCGCGACGAAAAAAATTATCCTCAATTGGGCCCGTCGAACCATTCATGAGTCGATTTCGTGGGTTAGCTCGTTTATGACTTAGCTTATGGTGTTTGAGTTTTTTTTAGGTTTTTAGGGGGAGAGAATGGTTTATTTTGACGAGGTACCTGATTTTTGACCAAAAATATTTATATTTGGTACCGATTACTTCTGGGAAAAAATTAAAGGATCTATATGGGTGCCTTATGGTGTTTTTTATGTCTTTTAGGTGGACAAATCCGTTTATTTTGACGAGGTACCTGATTTTTTTAAGATAAAAATGTATATTTGGTACCTGATTACATTTGGGCAAGAATTAAAAGACTTGTAATGTTTGAGGATTTTTCTATCGTCCTTTTGGTGTCGAGAACTATTAATTCTGACTAGGTACCTGATTTTAAGAAAAATATTTATATTTGGTACCTGATTACTGTTGGGCAAGGATTAAAGGACTTATGGTGGCTTATGGTGTTTCAGGTTTTTTCGAATTTCTTTTAGGTGGATGGAACCCTTCATTTTTGATTAGGTATCTGGTCATTGACCAAGGTACCTGATAGGTTTTAGGCGAGAATTTTCATTACAGAGACAGTTTTCAAGTTATTTTTTTGGTCAAATCAAACACTCAAAAACCAGTAAATAAAGATATTCTATCGGATGTAATCTTTGCTCAGATACCAGCAGATAAAACGGCTGCCTCAGGTATTCCATGAATATCAGGACTATCTGATACTAACATTTTTAGTGATAAAAGATATTACATACCCTCTCCAGAAACCATTAAGTAAAACAGGGTAATTTATTCATACGGTCCATAATTCAGTACGGAACATAGTAAGGACCATTGAATACCTCACAAATTGCAGACATAATTTTCTAATTTCAATTTTATCCAGACCGTTCTATATTGCCGTAAATTACACCTATTATAAAATTCCGAAATTTGCATTTCGGTGCTAAATTTCGATTTCGTCACATGCAAATCGCCCCCTTTGTCGTTTATTAACTCGAAATATCACGCGACGATAAACTTATTCTAAGATCAGCGGCGGATAATATTTCACGTGAAAACCGATGTCGACAACGAAAAAGAACGACGTCGATTTGTTCTGCCCGTCAAGTGGGCAAAGTGGCATTTAAATGAGATTTCGTTTGCGCAACCGCTTAAACGTTCGTCGTTGTTCGGAATGTGCATTCGGCGTAATGCGATACGAAAGCGATGCCATTTGTATGAATGAAGTTGATAAAATTACAAATAAGCCGTAATAAAGAGTTAACGTTGGGAAAGGTTTTTCTCGTTCGTTCGGCAATACTTACAAGACCGTCGTACGTCGCTTAATCCGCAACGATATTGCAGTCTGCGGGCTGATATAAAGTAATGCCCCGAAGGCGCGTGGATGCATTTAAACGAATCCCGCGCGAGTTTCGTCTCGGAATTATTGTCACGTTACTGCTTATTGGCTTGATATTTCCGGTAATAGAAACATCTTATTCTATCCTAGATAACACCCCTGGCAACTAATATCCGATAAATTCTGCGTCTCGAGCGGTTTTCGTCGGGTCGTATAAATTATGTTATCGTAATTGTAAGTCAAAAGGTGGCATTGAGATTCCAGGTCGATTTCGTCCGCAAAATATGAGAGTAAAGTAATTTTCCTGCAGAGAAAAATGATCGATTTGCGATGAAAAGAGCTATTTTATCTAAAAAGAATTCAGGTGGTAATTATTTCCATTCAGATGGTAATTATTACTCTTTGGTTGGTAATTATTTCCATTCAGTAAAATTACGATCATCATACCTATACTTTGAAATCTTGTCTCTGTTTGGAAATTTGGCAATTTCAGTTTAAGTTAGGAAACTCAATGCTGGGTCTAGGCAAGGAGCTACTTTCTTTACGATTACGATTAAATTACGAAGAACACAATGTAGGGGCGCCGAAGCATCCTCGGTTTGCGGTACATAAAAGCCAGCCCCATGGCTGCATCCAAGCTTAAACTAAACAGCCCCATTCAACCCCATAAAACTGTTCATAGATCGGCGAGCAAGGCCATAAAGCATCCCGCGCGGCTAATCAAATATTTCGGTCACACTCGGAAATGATTTTCTCCGGGCTCTCATAATCGATAAAGCTAGCGGATAAATTCGTCAGCGTCTAATTTTCAGTCGCGTCACACGTCCCGGAATCGACGGGATAAATTCAATAGCCGGATTTGTACCGAAAATCCCGAAGTAAGCCCGAACACGGCGAACCTCTCGCACGATGAATCGCGAAATAAAATGGCCCGAAAAGCTTCTCACTCGTAAAACTGGACGTCGTAAAGCGCGAGAGCGAGGGACCAGGGGAAAACAGCGCGGATACCTCGCTCGGACGTAATGACGATGCACGTTCGCAAAATGAAGGGATCTAACTGGCATTTACATGTTTCGCCTGGCATTGGACATTCATGACGAGCTTCGAGGGGCCGAACCGAAAAAACGCGATGGGCTTTCAAGTGTCCGAGCACAATGTAGGAGAAACACAATTCATTTCCGTACGAAAAATCATAAGTCACGTGTCACGGAGGTGACAGGATGACGGGGGGAGGGTCTGTTTGGGTGAATCTGGAAGACCCATTTGAGGCCATTAGGTGGGGAAATGGATGAATTGAAGTTTCGAGCTAAAGGGTAAATTTGGGAGGAGAGGGGGAGGGGGGATTTTTGGGAAAGGTCAGGGGGTATGTGAGGAATGAAGATATTCTCACCTGGTCTGGAGGCGTGGAGGAGATTAAGGTTGGTAGGGATGAGGATGTCAGAAGTTGAAGTGGGGTATAATCGAAAATTGATTGTGAAGGGGAGACGGTTAGTTTATAGTAACATTTATACTTTTTCGCTCAAGAGAACGTAAGAGTCATCCACTTTTATAAGGCAGAAGTTATGGCCACTTGAACCTGGATGTGCAAATTTAGCTTAGGTGAAATTGTTTAAATTATCACAGTTTCACTTGCTGTCACTTTTTTGCACATAAGTATCAGTGAAACATATCTACTTCACAATAAAATATACTTTTTTCGTTCAGACCAACATGAAAACAGTCCTTTTCCATCCAGTAGAACCGAAGTTATGACCACTTGAAAGTGGGACTGCAACCTGCCTTGGTCCCACTTGTGAATCAACGTCTTCGAAACCAATCAACCCGTCACTAAATGAAAAGTACCAGCCTAAAGTCTACAATTTATTTCTCAAAATTACGGTAGTTTGATCTTATTCAGGCTAACATTTAGTGAAGTCACGCGTCATAAAGATGACAGGGCTACTGGCTGGCATAAAGCCAAACGAACCGTGTCAAACGTCCGAGGATCGAGTGCAAGCGAAGGTGCGCGCGATTGCTAGAAGCAAGAAAAAGGCGAGGATTATCCACGTGAACTAGTTGCACTGGATTCCCGATGTCTGGGTGAGGAAAAACGAACAATGACGCGTCCCGGGTCGTAACTTATGCGTCATGGTTTGACGGTATAATCCAATTTGTAGGCGTGACGAACGTCAGGTTATCGCGCAGCACAGGCCACGATGAAGTGGTCGCGACGGTTGACTCGAGAAAAATGGATCAACGTCGGATAGATTAATCGAGCCCGAGCGATGTTGACAAAGAAGCCGGCACGAAGAACGGCCTTGTTTCTTTTACGTCGAGGAGTTTTGCGCACGTTCGCAGTCGGTCGAGCGAAATAACACGCTCGGCCGAGGAACGCCGTTTTTTCGAACGAAATCATGTTTCGGGGAGTCTGAGTTTTGTTTCGGCCACGGGTTTTCACGTTTTTGCAACGGAGATTGGGTTTGGGGCGTCCAAGAAGAAGGAGTCGAAAAACGCTTCGAGGGGTCTCTTAAGAGGGCAATTTTTGGGAATTTCTTTTGAAGAGTGTAAAAGAGATATCGAGCTGAGGGTTGCTGGTGAAAAAAGTGTCTAGATTCGAGAATCTGTGGCAATTTTTTTCATCGCAGTACGTTTGGGACAACCCCCACTTTGGCCATTCTAAATTTGACCTTGAATTAGATACAGGGTTTCGTGTTCAGGTCAATAATTCAGTAACTCGGCCTTGGAATTCCAAAATTTGAAAAACGCCTTGAAGGGAATTAAATTTCCCACTCTGGAGCATACTCTTGCAGCATTTTTATCTCAAAATGTACTTGTGAGACATCCCTGAAAAACAAGTCCAAAATGTGTCGAGGTATTCCTTAAAGACCCCATATATGAGATTTTTTTCTAATGTATCTAAAACAGATATTGAAACAAACGCTTCTGTCGAATAAAGTGTATAGTTTTGTGAATCGATAGCGATTTTTTCGTCGCAATCCAGTTCCGACGACCCTCTCTTTGACCCCTCCAAATTAGACCATGCCTTAGAGACAAGGTTTCGCGTTCTGGTCAATAACTCAGTACCTTGTTCCTGGAATTCCAAATTACGAAAATGCCTTGATGGGAAATAAATTGTCCACACTGGAGCATATTCATACCGCATTTTTATCCCAAAATGTTCTTGTGGGACATCCCAAAAAACAAGTCCAAAAATGTGTCGAGGTATTCCTTAAAGACCCGATGTTTGGGATTTTTTTCTAACGTATCTAAAAAAGATATCGAAGCAAGCGCTTCTGTGGAATAAAGCATACACTGTTGTGAATCGAAAGCAATTTTTTCGTCGCAATCCAGTTCCGACGACCCTCTCTTTAACCCCTCCAAATTAGACCATGCCTTAGAGACAAGGCTTCGCGTTCTGGTCAATAACTCAGTACTTCTCTCTTGGAATTCCAAAACTCGAAAAAGACCTTGAAGGAAATTAAATTTGCCATCCCAGAGAACATTTATTTCACCCTCTTCTCCCGAGCCACGTCGCGTTCAGGTATCGAGAAACCCTCGACTTTTCTAACTCATTCTGCCCTTGTCAAAAACCATTCCAAATTACTCCGAGCACACTCGAGGCCTCTTCAAAAACCCGCTCACGTTGTTAGCCCGAAATTATTCATCAAAGAACCGGGCACATTCAAATCGCGTAGGAGTTTGCGCGTCGATCATTATTCCGCTCAATACCCGAGCCATGTAAAGACGATCGAGTGTGAAATCGACGCACGCCGCGCAGATAAAACGTTAGACAAGTGCTCCCGCGTGGCTCGGTTGGAGGTCGAGGGTATGCGAGGCCGAATGCAGAATCCGTTCAATGATTCAGCGCCGATCGTCGTATTTGCGCCGCGTCGCTCCATTCATAAATAAAACAATCGTCTCATTGACCGCTTCGTCAAAAAAAAGCCTGAAACTTTCATCGCCCGAAATCCGCGTCGAATCGAAAAAAACTGCAGAACGGGAACATCCAAAATGGCGTATCCGAGGGTTGTTATAATCGCTTATTGAGTCGACGGGAATTCCTCGGGCGGAAGAATCCGGGAAATGCCGAGGGGTCGGGACGTACGCAAATGCCGGTGTCACGGAATTCGCAAACTGTAGCGAGACGAATTCATCGCGTCGGCAAGTACGAAGCCATATCGGTCGTCCAAGTGGTTGGTCGAGCGCCACATTTCGGGCCACGAATGTCCGCGGCATACCCGGCGCATACATACGACGAATTATCCTGGGCGCCCAACTAGGTCCCAGCATAGGCCCCGCCACAGCAATGTTCCGCATGATGTAACTGGCAAATAGCGTGGGCGAATTTTTCCGAGTGTCGCGACATCCATTCTTTTGCACTCTGAACTTTACGGAGTAGATAAGTCCGTACTTTATGGACTTATACCACAGTTTTCATACACTTCCATCGGACCGGTATTTTAAGGCAGTTTTCGTGGGGCAGCGAGAATATGGAACATCAGAATTCCTATCCTCGGAAGTTGGGATGAGGCTTGGAGAAAATGTTACTACAGGGTTTGTGAAATCTGGAAATCAAGGAAGAGGAAATTGGTAGTAGGTATTTCCACTGATCATTCGGAAATTCCTTTTTTCCAGAGTACCGTAAAAATTGGGCCACCTCGCTCGTATAAAATCTCGCGAATAACGTAATAAGCGAAATCCCATTAGTCGTTTTATGTGGGTTCGGTTGCTCAATAGCGTTCAAAGTTAACGGTCATGAATGGGTCCTTTCATCGCGACCATCCGCGCTCGAGTCTCGACACTCGAAATCGCCGACTCCGGCGGCACTTCTCCACGTGACCGAGGTCTGCGAATTTCCTACGGTGTCGCTCTCATTCGGATTCGAAAACAACTGCGAAAGAGCCATTAATTGGGCAGCGGAGTACAAAAAAAAGACTCTGACCACGATCCAGCGGAGACTTTGAATTAATTGTCATTAGACGAGCGTGGCGTTGGCGCTGCCAAATTGGTCGAACCTTACCCTCTCGTCATTAATAACGTTTCCCCTGAAAGGATTTCCTTCGTCAACGAGGGGCACGCGGTTTCGTGCAGGAATCGATAAACTCGGCATCGGAATATGGACCTCCAAATTACTATTTATATTAGAGACAGGGTTTAAGGTTTTCTAGCCAGGGTTTTAGGTCGAAAATCCAAAATTCGATAAGTTCTTTGACGAAACAAAATTTTTCAGATATGAAAAAATGCCTTGATTTTGTTGCAAAATAAGTTAGTTTAGGGCCTGAGTGTAAGATGTGATAAACACGTTTCGAGATGGCTCTTAAAGACACAATATTTAGGAATTTTTTCCGACAACTCTAAAAGAGATATCGCAGTAAGGGTTTCTGCCATCAAAAGAGTATAATTTCGACATTCGGTGGCAATTTTTCCGTCACAATTCACTTGGGAGAACCCTCTCTTTGACGCCTTGAAATTGGACATTGCAGGCTTTTGCGTTCTGGTCAATAACTCGGCACGTCGTGGTCGTAACTCCGAAATTCGAAAAAGACCTTGAAAGAAATCAAATTTCCTAGCCTAGAGCGTATTTATATAACATTTTTGTCATAAAGTGTATTTGTGGAGCATCTAAGAAATAAGATTCCAAACATGAGGTATACCTTTAACGTTTTTGTGGAATTTTGTCGGACAATCTGAAATAAGATCTCGAAATAAGAGTAAAAGTTGAATAAAGTGTGTGTTGCAATCTCGTTACAAGATTGTAACAAAAAGAGCCCCTCTTTAAACCCTTTAATTTTATCGACGAGCCTAAAGAGATATCAAAATATGGATTCCTGGTGACCAAACTCTGTAGATTCAGCATCTATTTTTTCATTACAATCCAATTAGTCGAACTCCGTCTCCGACCCCACTAATTTAGACGTTGAAATATATAAGGTTTTGCATCCACAACTCAGTCCCTCGTTCTTGGCATTACAAAATTCCAAAAACGCCTCGAAGGACATTAAATTTCTCAGCTCCGATCATGTTTCTGCGACGTTTTTATCGCGAAATAAGGCTCTCATTAATAACGTTTCTCTGAAAGGATTTCGGAGGCTTCGGCAACGAGGGGCCCGCGTTTTCGCGCGCGAATCGATAAAGGCGGAATATGGACCTCGAGGCAAACGAGAATGGAGTGTACGAGCACTCTATTTGGAGAGCGAATCCGCTTGGCCGTAAATACGCTTTTTCTTCGTCGGTACACAACGGCGGCCACGAGGTACACGGATTTTATGTTAATGCGCCGCTCGTAAAGAGGGGGCCGCGTTTTCGGGAATTCGCGACGATCTGGCGGATCGCAATTACCGCGACGGCATTGCTTATTGAAACCTTAATATGCCATTAAAATGTAAATGGTGCGTCCAAAAAAAACCAACGGGCTCCCATTCATTTCATTTGGAGCGGCCGCTCCAAACCATCTGCCACCAATTTGCCGCGCGGACCGCGCGTTTTGCGCAGAGGGGGCATTTTCCTGGCTGTCATCGTGATCTGTAGTCGCGCCAGCTGTCGACTGATACGGCTCTGGATGTTGCATGCTAAACGCGAGACGAACTATATAAATGACAGAATTTGATCGGTCAACGGGTACGATCGAGTGACATTCGACTGAGTCGTGGCAAACACGGATTTTGGGGGGTGCGAAACTTATAAAATGTTTCTGTATCTGAGTGCAGAATGTGTCAATAAATATAAGGTAATATAAATATGACCTTACGTCTCATAAGTATGAAGATTATTTCTTTGTCCTTCGAGGTGACATAACAATCATCCAATTTAATCCAGTAGCTTTGAAGTTGTAACTTCCAAGTGGGTCTGAAACATCTGCATGGCGCCACAAATTAGTAGATTTCTCCAGAACTAATCATTACGTCAACAATTAAACATATCACATAAAAGTAGGTGATTCATTTTTTAAATTTGCAGTAGCTTGAACTCAATCAGACTCGCATTCACTGACGTCAGGCGTCGTAAAGATGTATTCGTCACATTAGTCGAATCAAGTCAACTGCAGACTTATATAATTGGTCTTATTCCAGGGTGCGAGATAAGAAATGATCATGAACATTTTTTTATTTTTACCTGGTCTAATTTCACAAAGAGATTTCACAGTACATCGTATGATTATAGTCTGGACATAGTCTGGAAATAGTCTGGAAAATGCCTGGAAATAACTAGGACATAGTCTGGGCATAATTTGGACATTGCCTGGACATTGTCTGGACATAGTCTGGCTGTAGTCTTGAAATAGTCTGGCAAATTCCTAGCAATTATCTGAACATAATGTGGACATAGTCTGGCTGTAGTCTGGCAATAGCTTCGCAATATTCTGGACATAATCTGGACATAGCTTAGACATAGCCTGACCAAGTCTAGACATGGGATGGCCATAGTCTGGCAATAGTCTGGACATAGTCTGGCTGTAACTTGGCAAATTCATGGCAATTATCTGGACATAGTGTGGACACAGACTGGATATAGTCTGGCTGTAGTCTGGCAATAGCTTCGCAATATTCTGGACATAATCCGGACATAGCCAGGACATAATTTAGACATAGCCTGGAGCTTTAGTCTCACAATATTCTGGCTTCATTCACAATCCCATTCACATCCTTTTAACCACTCACCATATCAAACAATACAAAAATCACCTCAAACTTCCCATTTCTTCTTCCCAGTTCCGTCACTGCAATCTCATTCGAGCGAAAATTCCCTTCATACCTTCATAACAATTCGCCCCGCTCCCATGACACACAACCCTCCTCACTCTGACATCCCGAAGTTCCAATTCGAGAAGCCCCCATCCCCCAGGACTTCGTCCGATTCCTCACAATTTTCTCCTTGTTCGTCCGACCCCCCTCCCTGCGACATTAACAAAATTTGCGCGTCACTAACAAAAATGAATGCCGCTAATAAATCGCTCCTCTCCTCGGCCGCGCGAATTTGTTTGAATTAAGCCACACTCCGCCTCGCCGTCCGGCCATTATTTATCGTATTGTTGCCGTGGAAGTAACTGAAATTACGTCCCACGAACGGCTCGAATTCGCGCCCCGAGTAACCGGCTTATTCATCGGCTCTTTGCAGCGTCATTAATTGAAATATGCATCCACCTCGGAGATGCCCTGATAAACGATTCGCATGTCATTATCGCGACCAACGCGTATCACTGTTTATATAAGAGCGCCACGCCCCGCGATGATAGCATCGCGTTAATTCCAGGGTCATAAAGTGTTCGACCCGCGGTAGCAGGGGCGTCACGCATCGTGCGAACGGACCCCGACCGAATCGGCCTGAAACGACCCAGACGTCCTCGCGTTTCCTCGTGAGAATTCGCGCATCTGCGACGCCGATGCGTCCTCCCACGACTCGCGAAGAATCGCCTTTTTTTGCTCATCCGAGGCGAACAAATCCCGTTTTTCTATGTGCATCTGCAGTCAAGAAAGGGGGTCTAAACAATCGTTTGTTTACACATACACGAAATGTAAACAGAATTTGTTTGCAAATAAAACGCAGTGTCAAGAGAGTTTACAAACAATGATTGGTAAACAGACTTTGTTTGTTAACAAAACCAAAGCAATGTCAATAGAGTTTACAGACAAACGAAATGTAAACAGATTATGTATACAAACAAACATAATGTTAACTGGGTCTCATTTACAAACAAAGCAAACGTAAATAGACTCTTATTTACATACAGTAGCAGACTTATGTTTCCAAAGACAAAAGCAATGTCAGCGAAATAAATAAAGAGAGTGTAAACACTCGTTTGTTTACAAGAATATGTAAACAAAAGCATGTTTAAAAATAAAACCATTTTGAATTTTCATCTTTTCTGGGTGGTTTACCAAACAGTCCGATCGAAACGCAATTATTACGGCACTGCACGGCACACGTTCTGCCGGAATAATTGCGTTTCGCACGTACACCAGTCGGCTGAGTCCCGGGGCGCTTTATTCGCGCTCCGGGGACAAACTGCGGGGATTAGCCGATAGCGTCGAGAGCCGATCTTATCGCGGGCGAAACGCACGGAGCCGATACCGCAATGCAGACGAACTCATAACCACTGCAGATGTGGAAAATGAAAGCGACGGCGACCCTTTATCACGATCCGGACTATACCGCGGCTCACTGAGAAGTGTTCGTTATGAATGGCGTACTTTAGCGAAATTGCTCGCTGAGGGCTGCAGAAACTCGGTTGAGTCGGACTGGAGCTCGGTATTGACGTTTTTGTCGAAATCGCTGGACTAAACGAACGCGAGGGTTTATTAAAACGGAGAAACTATGTGGTTTCGGGATTGATCAGGTGGCGAGAAGTGTCACTGGGACGAAGAACGACAGATCGGTTGGCGGACCCTGATAGGTTGCTGGGTCATTGGTTCCGGGGGACGAAACGGGTTCGGAGTTAAACTTGCAAATTTTCGAAGGGGTACGTCGATTTGCACGTTTACTCGCACGATTAAAAAAATGGCGACCGTTGGCGGGGTTCGCCCGTAGGGTCCTGCGGCAATTTGTTCCACCTGCCTCCCCCTGGTGGGCGTCGCTGTACATTCGACTCGGCCAACAAATTTCTTCCCGCGTATGAATAGATGCGATCACGTTCGCCCGTGATAAAATCCAATCCGCCATTTTGACTGTTTCGGTGGTAAATCCACTTCGGCCTCTAATCCAAATAGATCCGACCCAAACATACCCGATGGCCTCGCCAAAAACGAGCCCTGAGTCCGTTTTGTTATAAACACGACGCGACCTTCACAAAAGGATCGGATTTCTGCACCGGTCTAATCCCGCTGAGGCTGGACAGTCAACCGGGCATTTGTCAAGGAAAATCGATATAATTGACAATAATAATAAGCCGAAGGCACTCCGCCAGGATTGAGCCGTGGATAACGCCGTTTGTTATTCCGCGCGTCGAATTTCCGATGTAACGTGATTAGGCGTGCCAACTGATCAAAGGCCTCGAGGCCGGGCTGTCGAAACCCAACACGGTCCATCGGCCCGTTTTCCTTCCCCTTTCTCCGTATTATTTTTCACTTAGCCCGCCCCTCAATTCGTCCGGCGCATTACTTAACGCCGACGAAAGCAAACGCGAAATTCTGCCGCAATTTCTGCCAGGGTTGGGGAAAATCATTTTCGAACTGGGCTGATAACTTTGTCCATTCTTCTCCTCTTTTGGATTGTCATTTTATTGCAAGTTTTACTGAGCACCCGAAACCATTCAAGTCGTAACACTGTGGCGGCTGAATTAGCTTACATCCAAAAGTCTTGGCGCCCAACGTGGCACCTAAAACTAACAGTGTATCTAAATAACTCTACGTCTAAAAGTCTTGGCGCCCACCGTGGTCCGAAGGGGTATCCCAGGTAAAAATTATTCCTACTTTCTAGAAAGGCTGAGTCCAGTTTAACTGTTTACTAGCTAGTAACTGCATAGTAATGTAACGCAGTAACTGAAGAGGCACTAGCCAGTTCAAGTATAACTGTTGAGAGCCTAACCAGGAACTAGTTAGTTCGAGCTTGACATGTCCCAACTATCTAGTTCCTAGATAGAACTGTCCAGTGTCTTGAGAGAACTATCCAGTACCTAGATGGAAACTGGACAATTAAACCAGACAAGTTTAACTAGCCAGTGTCTTGACAAAACTAGAAGAAACTGGACAAAACTGGTCAGATTTTTACTTGGGGTGTCTCGACAAAACTAGAGAAAACTGGACAAAACTGGTCAAATTTTTATTTGTGGGCTTAAAGACGAAACGTAATGCGGCGAAACTCTGGCACGCAGTAGCCTAAGCCTGGCGATTTCTGGATACGAAATTGGTCTACTTATTTTTTTTATCGTGAGGTATCAGGGTATCTAGTCATGAGAACAAGTAAAGTCGCTTGCATTACGTCACTGTCGCAGCTCTTCCCTGAGAGGTCGATAATAACGAAAAAAATTTTTCGATTTGTTTGCCTATTATTCAGACTCTTTTCTGATGTGAGTAGAAATCTGAACGATACAACACAAAATCGGTATAATTCAAACTAGTTTAAATGTACACCGCGAATCCATGTTCCACCTTCCTAGTAAAAATGTGACCAGTTTTATCCAATTTTTTCTAGTTTTGTCGAGGCACTGACTAGTTAAACTTGTCTAGTTTAATTGTCCAGTTTCTATCTAGGTACTGGATAGTTCTATCTACGAACTAAAGAGTTGGAACTTGTCAAGCTCGAACTAACTAGTTTCTGGTTAGGCACTCAATAGTTATACTTGAACTGACTAGTGCATTTTCAGTTACTGCGTCACACTACTATGCAGTTATTAGCTAGTAAATAGTTAAACTGGACTGAGCCTTTCTAGAAACTGAGAATAATTTTTACCTCGGTACAGATACATATTTACAGATATGACATGTCAAGCAATGCAATGTAAAATGTTTTAGCAAAATCATACAATTTAATAAAGATAAAGAGAGAAAAAAAAATATATAGCAAAAAAATAAGCCAGATATCATAAAAAAATCGTGAAGTCATATCATATCTATCTATAATCGTAAAGTAGACTATTTTTACAATAATTGATAAATGTTGTAGGGGGAGTACTATTTACATCTAGATCTATTGAATTTTAATATTCTACTTTGTCGCCATAATGGGGCATTGTAGTAGACATTTTGGGTGGCATTTGGTACGTAAAAAACGATCTGTTTTTGAAGAATGTATTATTTTGATTTAAAGTGGTTTGGCTGAAAGGTATTGAAAGAAAGAGGCTGTTTCTTGGAGGAAACTACTTTTCTTTATGCGTGGGTAAAGATACGGAAACTTACGGAGAGCGTTATGGAAAATGTCCGTAACAATATGTAAGTTTGCAACGTAATTGTATGGATAGAAGCCTGTTTTATGGGTAGGCGTATCAAAAGCTGTTCTCCGTAAACATGCGTAATAATATAATCATTAATAAGTTTAACTGTAAAATTTCTTTCTTTGGATGCTTCAAATCTATGAAGAATTTTGCACTTTTGACGCCAAAAAAATAGTAAAAAGAGAATAGAAAGAGTTATATTTTGACTCCAAAAATTATATGCATATGTATATCAATGTTTTTATCAAACCACCACTGAGACTTGAACCCGTGATCTTACAGGTACAAATCGAACACTCTACCGCTCGGCGAAAGCGGTAGTATGTATGTCGGGAAATCTTTTGCTTAGTTTAATTGCTTACAATATTGCGGTATATTCGACCCGTATGATCTGGGGTTCAAGTCTCAGTGGTGGTTTTGATAAAAAAATTAATATTCATACATATACATATGCTCTGGGGTCAAAGTGTATCTTCTATTTACTATTTTCTTTTCAATTTGACGTTGAAATTTCCCATATATTTTGAGGAATCTAAAAAAGGAAATTTTTAAGTATATAGTTAATAAAAATGTTACGCCGAGATATTAGATGCCAAAATTGATGAAAAATGGTATATATAGTGATACTATCCATGTGTTTTAATGAAACTTTAACATCGAATATCTAGATTTCCACGCAGACGAATTGCTTGAAAATTTGGAAAAAAATAATAACATTGTAAGAAGCCGACTTTAAAGTTTCATTATATTCTTATTTTTGATAAGTTACTATTCACAAATAATGATCAATATTGAAATGTTGTTTATAACATTTCGATTTCACAGAATTCAATACGCACAGTAAAATCAAAATTGACTATAAAAAAATTTTTAATGAAAGATTTTGAGAAATGTCTATAACGATGTAATGCAAATAGATCAAATGAGGGTTTAGATAAAATGGAAATAGATACATTTGTACTAAAGGAAGTGTTAGTTCAGATGAATTGTGAGTTAGAGAAATGAAAATAGATCTTTGAGAAGTACATAAAATGTCTCTGTTAGTACAATATATGTGTAGCTACAGTACAATTTATGATGAAGCTGAAACTGGCAGAATATAGCCCAGGAGAATCTAAGAAAAACAGTGATTCTCAATCTACTTTACCAATATTAATACAATTACAATTCATTGATAATTTACACAAAAGACCAAGTAATATTAAACAAAATACTTAAACAAGTACTCCAAACTTCATTTTCCGTTTAAAAATTAGTCAACATACAGCCGTAATTGTTTGCTAGTGGCATTAAAACCGTTTGCAGCTTGGACAAATACTGAAAGTTGGTGTAGGCAATTGGCAAAGTCCGTAGAACAGTCTGATTAGTTAGTGTTTGTCCAGGCTTCAAACAAATGTTAACAAATTTACAAAATTATAATTTTGCAGGAATTTTACATCTGAAGAAACCAAATTAGCTACGAATAGAGTGGCAACTGCACTCTCGTTGAATTTGAATAATCGAATTCAACCCCCCCCTTTTACTGACTTAAATCCTGCCCTACCTTGAAATCCTCATAGAAGTCCAAATGCGACACCAGCAGCCTTATCTTCCCAAGACACGTGGAGATACAATTCCAAACGATATAGTTGTCCTCCTGCTTATACGCCTCGAGCGTGCGCAGCACGTCTATCGTCGAGCAATACCCTGCCTTGGCACAGTTGAAAACATCATCCAAAAGCCGGAACCGGTCCAGCACCGGCAGCGTCTTGTTCTCCACCGCCGGCAGCAGCGGCAGCAACATATCCTCCGAGTACAGCGTCCTGAAGAACCCGCTTGACCCCGTATTGACCTTGATCCAAGCTCCTTTCGCCACCTTCGGCACCGTCATCTCATTGCTCCAATCATCCAACAACGTCGTATGCCTCACCACCCCGGGCTCCGCCGCCGTCGCCAGGTTCACCGGGATCATCCACCGGGTCTCCGGGTCGCGCTTCCCGTCGGCTAGGAACCGCGTCTGCTGGAACTTGAGCACCCGGTCATCGCCCTTCTGCTGCTGCTCCACCTTGACGATTGGGAAGCCGGTCTGCTTGGTCCAGGTGCTCATCACGCGGTCCACCGGCTTGTTGCTCGCCTGGCTGAGGCACTGCCACAGGTCCGTGGTCTCCGCGTTGTTGTACGCGAACTTGGCGAGGTACGCGTTCATGCCCTTCATGAAGTCGTCCTTGCCGATCCAGTTGTAGAGCATGCGGATCACGCTGGCGGCCTTGTTGTACGAGATGTCGTCGAAGATCTCGTCGATGGCCTTGGGGTCCTCGATGGGCACTTCGATGGGGTGGCTGCTCTTGAGGGCGTCGAGCTCCAGGGCGCGCGCGAACTCGTCCGTGGTGAACTGCTTCCAGGTGTCGAACTCCGGGTAGAGGACGTCGGTGCAGACGTACTCGGTGAAGGTCGCGTAGCCCTCGTTGAGCCAGAGGTCCGTCCACCACTTCATGGTCACGAGGTTGCCGAACCACTGGTGCGCGAGCTCGTGGCAGATGACGAGGCTGATCCACTGCTTGTTCACGGAGGAGGTGTTCTTCTCGTCGAAGAGGAGGCAGGCCTCGCGGTAGATCACCAGGCCCCAGTTCTCCATGGCGCCGGCGGCGAAGTCGGGGACGGCGATGCAGTCAAGCTTTGGCAGGGGGTAGGGGATGCCGAAGTAATCGTCGTAGAAGGAGAGCGACCGGGTGGCGACCTCCAGACCGAGGCGGCCCTGACTGGATTTACCTTTGGGTGTGTAGACGCGGACTAGGGTGCCATTTTTGGACTTGCCTTCGAGGTAGTCGAACTCGCCGACAACTATGGCGATTAGGTAGGTGGACATTTTTGGACTAGTGTCGAATTTGTAGGTGGTGAGGTCGCCGGACGCGGATTCCTGAATTATCGGCTGAAATTGGGAATTAATTTTGTAGAGGGAGAGAGAGAGAGAGAGCTGTTTATTTAGCCTCCTCGGTTAGTAAAAAAAATATATACATATTTACATGATGATAACCCTTTACTTCAGTGTTGCGAATGCAGTCGCGAGAACACAATCGTACGTAACACACAAATAAACAAAAACATATAAAAATAAATTAAATAAATTAACACTAAAACAAACGAACATAACGAACACAACAACGAGAATCAACGGACACAATAAACAAATTAATAAATTAATAAATAAATTATGCTTGCGTCAACTCTCGAAGTCGTCTAAAATGCTCATTAAGTCGTCGTTTAAAAGTGTCAATATTCCGCGCGCTTTTTACATCTTCTGGCAACTCGTTAAACGTCCTAAAACCTCTAAAAAACAAACTGTTTTGCACGGTCGTTGTGCGTCTAAAATCTAGAGAGAGAGAAAATGGCGGCTGTCTGAAAATGAAGATCACTTTTTTACTTAAAATTTGACTATTTTAGCGTGTAAAAAATACTAATTTTTAATAGAAATGAAATTCCTTCGTTCAACGGCACCAAAATTTAATTTGCAAGAAGTATGCCAAATTTCACCGAAATCCGATGAGATGTTTGTCTGTAATCGTGTCCATCGTCTTGAAAAATGTCATTTCGACAAAAACGACTTCAAAGTTTTTGGATTAAATGGAATGTAGACGTGTAGTGTGCGTTTTAGCGATAAAAAAAAAGACTTCCACTCATTATTAGATAAAGGACAGTACTTTCCAATGGTGACATTTTTGAAAAATCGATTTTATTCAAAATTTCTGAGTGGAGGTAACCCCTTAATTTCAACATTCATAACATTCATTCAATCGTTTCAATTAATAATTTATTTATTTCAATTAATAATTTATTTAATTTATTTAATTCAATTCTTTATTCACTCAATAAAAAATGGGAAGTCTGATTCTCAAGTGTCCGTTGTTTCGAATTAACGAGACTCGAAATCTTCACTTTTGAATATACGTCGATAAGGAGAGTCGCGTCACTACCGACCGTCGCGATTGTGCCCAGCGCGAGTGCTCGCGAGTATAGTTCATTGTCGTTACTGCGGCCACTTGTTTGCTTGTTCGGCGCCGTTTTTCCATATTTTCTCGAATTCGGTGTTTTCTCACCTTGTGACACTAGGTGAGTAAATCGGATAATTGTGCGAGAGTAATTCGAACAGATTTTCTTTGTTTACATTGATGAGAGTGCATTTATTGGTGAAATCATGTATTGAGTTGCATGATTGTGATTTATTCGCGAGGTTAGTTAATTAGTTGGATATCTTGCTAAAGAATAAATTGAGAATTTCTTTATTTTTTGCTCGTAAACTCGGAACGTCAAATGTAAACGAACCTTTTTTTAATTGATCTGTTTTGATTTTATATTGAGTGAAAGTTTTTCGCTGCTTTAAGTTGAAAAATTGAAAGCAGTGTTTATTGAAATATTATTGATTATTATTTTTTTTATTGTGCTTGATTGTTTACACTTTTTCGAACTTTTCGTGGTTTATTTCGTTTCCGTGATTTGTTTTTATTTGAAATAGCTTGTTCTTATCAAGTCTGAAATCATATCGGATATTTGCAAAAAGTTTCGGCTTGGGTTTTCAGTCTTCCTAATTGGGAATTACGGGAACAATTAGAAAAACGAAATTTGTCAACTGCCGGAATAAAACGTACTTTGAGAATGAGACTTTTGAAATGTTGGCGATCCGATCCATTAGCTTTCAGTTCAATTCCCTATCATAAGGTTAAGAGTGCTAACGAAAATAAATTACGGGAATTGAATGATAATGGGGAAGTAAGTGATAATGCCGACATTGAACCCAATGATAATCGAGGCCTTGAAATAACAAAAATTCAAAAACAAACATCTTTATCTCGCAATGCTGAGACAAGAGTAATTCGGGTGAACTTAGAGATTTGACAGCTGATCGTAATCTTCGTTTATCTGTGAGTGTCACTGCAATCAATTATCTTTCAAATTCGCAGGAAGTGCCGGGAAATTTGAAAATTCGAAATGACAACATGGCTCTAGATTACTCATTATCCGCGACAGAGTCGTCGGATAATGAGTAGCGCTGGACAAGCTAGCAATAAATTCTCCATGCCTAAACGGAAACCCACTATGGGTGTAAACAAACTATCCACTCATCCTGAATTTACTTATGATGATGGTGATGTTATTGGGGAATTTCATGATAGGTGATTTCACTCTCGTTATGCCGAAAGGAATTCTTATCGTTGTGATCATGTTAGGCGCTCTGATTTTGCCGATATTGATGATCGCGTTGTTAACGATTTTAGAGATGGATCCTCATATCCTGTTCGTGTTGGAATGAATTCTCGTCGTGAGATGAGAGATAGTTTCGAATTTGGAAATAGTCGTCCAGCTGTGGATTATGTTCTGCTGTACAGTGAAGAGAGGAATCTGTATCCATAGACCAGGAAGATGACGTTTTTTTCGGTGGGAGGCCTAAACCGCTAGATAGTGAAATAGCCGAGGATGTAAAAATCTCTCAACTCTCTCTCATTTCTGTCGATGCCCGCGAATATATAAAATATAATTTTGTAAATTTCTGAGAAATGAAAATAAATGAGAAAAAAAATGTAAAATTTGATATTCATTGCATTACTCTCTACCCGAAGTAGACAGAGAATTGATTCTATTTGACGTCGGGAATTCGAACGTCGCAACCTCAATCTTGGTTTCATAGAGGCATTCCAAAAGGCTCACAGCAAGCAACTCGAGAGAGACAGCATTCCGGCGTCTGTGAGAGAAATCTAATTTTCTGACGCCAGTATTCAAACTGAAGATCTCATAATCGTGGATGCTTCAACGCAAACTGTGCCGAAGACTGTGAATGGATCATCGCAGTGTGAGGTTCCTCAGAGAAACGCTTCATGTCAGTTCGAACCCGAATATTTAGTTACTAATTATCATATGAGCACTAATAAAATAGTGCCCATATGATAATTAGTAACTAAATATTCTTTAACTAATACATTTACTTTTTCGTTATTTTGTATAGAAAGCTATTTTATACTAGAATATAGCCCTTTTTACCGCTTTAATAAGTGATTAATCGGTAACTAAACGGTCAACTTTGACCATTCTTTGTCTACTGATTCCTTAGACTCTGCAGAACAATATATTAGTTTTCCAACAAAACGGTGAAAGCAGAAACAAAGATATTTGAAGA
>JABFPB010001026.1:0-28698 GCA_022817645.1 Ceratoteleas bidentatus | reverse complement strand
CACGTCGTTTTTGCAGTGTATGTGAAAAAATAATTAGCTGATATTTTACTCGTGAAGAGCTCATTATTCCAAAATGAGGCCGTTTTCGATTAAGCTTTGAAGTTGTTATCATGAAATTGATAGTGATTAGATGTGATTGCAATTTGATTAAATTACGATGAGTTTACAATCAAACCTTTAGCGAAAACTGTCTCATTTTCGGAATTATAAGCTACTAATCATGATTAATCGCTATGTTTTCTCTCGGTAATATACTATTATATATAAACTTCATTTCAAATCTGATGTTAAACATGAAAAATTCCCTATAGACAATGGGGAATCCAATGTCTATAGCAAAAATGTCTACATTTTTGCAAAATTGCAAAAAGTAATTTTTCGCGTAATAAAAATGCTTGACGACGTCGGAACAACCTTGTAACAACGTCGTTTGACTACGTCGTTTGACGACGTCGTAATAACATTGCTTCACTACGTCGGAACTACGTCTTCTGATAACGCCATAATTACGTCATTTGATTCCTCAAGTAGAAAGTCGTTTGACAACGTCGGATCAACGTCGATAACTGAAGTCGGATTCCGACATAGATATATGGTGTTAGCAGTCAACGTTGTTACGACGTCTTCTGAGGAACGTCGGTGATTCACAGTCGTTCCGACGTCGAAACGACTGTATCGTCGTTAAAACGACGACAATTAAAAATGCTCGCTTTAATTTTCTTTCGGTTAATATCATGTCGTTAATATATGAAGCGATTGCATGCTATTGGAAATACTGCCTCTAAGTTACCACATAAAAATGATGTAATATGATATTTGTATAGCATTTATTTGATATCCGCGTAACAATAACATGCATTTGTTACGTTATTGTTCTACAATTAAATATCATATTTTACAATTTATAAAAGAAAAAAAATTATTTGTGTTCAATTTCTACACACTACAACATCGAACCTATTATTTCAGAGGTGTGTAAGAGACTTATTTTTCTAGTGCAAAATGATCTTTGTTAATTATATTATGGATAACTCAATACGTACAATTTTTTTTCAAAACAAAATTGTACGTATATTGATTTATATTTTTTATCTTGAAGTCAATATATTCTTTTTGATTATCGCTAATCTCAAATTAACTTTTAAAACATTAGTAATGATATTGGATAACAAAATATAACATAAAAAATTTTCGAGAAATCGTTGATGTAAAAGTAATTTCTTGTGCCCCTAACGCAGCTCTGTTTATCGAAATAAAGATTGCATTCAGTATTGGAAAGTAGACATTGTCGTCACCATACCGAATTTAGTTTCGTTAATTTTCATTAATTTTTTAAAATCTATATTAGCGTTATCACTCTTGCGTCTCAGCCTTCTTGTCCCCTCTTAATAGCGCTTGGTGGTTGAAATTTTCACCCAATTTCGGCTCTCATTACGCCTGTCGAAAGTCACATCGCGCTCAGCTCCGAATGTGCGCGAAATTTCCCATGGAAATTCACGCGTAAACGATATTTCGATGTTGATTATTACACAAGGTGCTGCGCTGATTCCATGGCACGATCCTGAATTGCGACCCATTGAAAACGGCATAATTTATCAAATTTCACGAGAAATTAAACCGCATAACGCCCGCGCATCGACTTGACATGCGCCGAGTCGATGAGTCTTAATTGCTTTCGGTTCTAGGTTCACAAAAAGCTCATACGAACGCTGAAGGTATTTTCCTTCCGGCCATTGATATTCTAAGCGATGCTTGGATGACTGTTCCCATAATTACCAGAACTTTTTCATCCCGTTTTACAGTGTAAAATTAACGATATGAACATTCTGCAATGTTGCATCATTATCACTTAAAATTAAACAAATATTGAATGGAAACAACAGTACTAAGGCAAATAAAGTTAATACTATATTTTATATCAAGGGCGATGAAATAGAAAATTGTATTTATCGTGCGGAGTTTACAAGCCGAGCCGAAAGTTAGGTTTGAAATCGTACCAGGAACGGATTTTCCGTCATTTTCTCGACAAATACGTAATCAAATCAAGCGAAATTAGTTTCTAGAAGAAAAGGAAACTTTCTGTTCAAGGTCGGATATTGTGACGCACGCCCTATCAAAAAATTCGCGGGATCCTACATATTTCATAACGTAGAAACATAGAAACCGTATATGAATATATGAGCAGTAAAATAGTGTGATTCGCAGTGATATCACGGTGATTTCACATGTGAGCCGCATGTGAGGCGCATTTGAGACGCTCTGATATTGCTGTGATATAAAATCTGTGACTCGCATTTATAAAATCCTTCCCGCAGTCATTCCCAATCAAATGCGTTTCGCATGCGCCTCACATGCGGCTCACTTGTAAAATCTCTGCGATGTCAATGCGAGTCACAGTGTTGACTAGGATCCTACGTAGGATCCCACGTAACATCCCACACTCTTAAAATAGACTATTTATCGAGAACGGAATCATTTTATTATGAAAAGATTTTCCGCTTAAATTTTGCATAAGACGAAGTCCTTTCATAATAAAAGGAATAGTTTTAATGCAGAACTACTAACTATTCAGTTTAAAATAAATTCATTCAACATAAAACTAAGTTGTGTTAAGATAAATGGATTTTCACAAAATTACAGTCTTTTTAACATAACATGAAGATTTTTAAGAGTGCACATAAGATCCCACGTAAGATCAGACATAAGCTCTCACGTAGGATTCTACGTAAGATCCCACGTAGGATCCCGCGTAGTATATTACGCCGGATTCAACGTAGGAATCTATGCGCAATCGAAGGTATATATTTCCCATTAGGCCTGAACTATTTAGGGCAAAATATACACAAATTTCATTGCCGTGACTGGGAGCTGAGCTCTCGTCCTTTCACGCAGAAGTCTGAAAATATAACCACTTCTAAACCTGAAGGTAAACCATTGACTTAAAAGCCAATGGTTCACCTTCACGTTTATTAGAACCGTATGGTTTAAAGTACCTAATTTTTAAACAAGTCTTATCGAGTGGTTATACACTCAAACGTCTGTGTGAAAGAGCGGGGTTCGAATCCTACATGGAAAAGTCTTCATCATAGAAAACCGTGATTTGAAATGGCAGTACCGTAACTAACCAATCATTTATTGTATTTGTGTGTGGATTTCACATGGAAAATCGAAGCTCCTAATCACTCGTTAACTTCAAGTGTCGCGACTGATGAAAATATGAATGTGTCCAAGGAAATTTTCGTTCACGGTTGTCATCAATGTCGACATTCAGTTTTTCGAAGCAAGGAATCGAAACAAACGTTTCGCTGTTTTGTATTTGACAATTCAAGTAAACGTACTTTACGGTTATACTACCCACTGTCATGCCCAGTAAACACTTTTTTCCATGTAATTATGGCAATGAAGTTTATTTTCCATAAATATTTACGTAGGATCCCATGTTGGACCCTATGAGGAATACTACTTGGGATTCTACGTAGGATCCTACGTAGGATTTTTGACAGGGCATATTCGCCGAATGTCACTACGCATTCTCTTGAGCGTCAGCAGCACACCTATCGGTACTAGGACAAAACTAGGACCGTGTAGTGTAGAGTCTAGCAATACTAGGACCGTGTAGTGTAGAGTCTAGCAAATATTGCTGTATTTTTTCTCCGTGTATGGTACAAATTATACATTGAAAAAAATATATCGGAATAGTGGGTGTAGTAATCCCTGCACGGATAGAAATTCAACGCAAAAACCGTAACTGTACGCTCCATCTTTTGGTAAGTGCCGCTTGCGATACTGGCAATCCCCACCGCTAGCGAAAAACTCAAGAGACGACTCACTGTTTCGGTAAAACTCCTTTTTGTCGTGCGTGTAGACTCGTGCAGTTGCGTGCGTATAGACCGGGGAATAACTGCACGTGTCTCCTCTCACTACAAAAGGGGCGGTGTTTTATCGAAACCGTAAGTTGTCTGTTCCGCTTTTCGCCAGCAGTGGAGACTGCCGCTATCATAACCCAGGTAAAAATGAACATATATGTCGCATATATGTACATATATGCAGACATATATGTCACATATATGTACACATATATGTTATCTTCAACATACATGTACACATATATGTTATCTTCAACATACATGTACACATATATGTTAGCTTCAACATACATGTCTCTGTATGTGTGTTATCGTCAACATATATGTCTGTCTACGTGTGTACATATATGTCACATATATGGCGTCTGTGACACATATGTCTCCGTATATGTCACATATATGGCGTCTGTGACACATATGTCTGCCATATATGCAGACATATATGCGATATAAATGCTCATTTTTACATGGGAAGCGGCACTTACAGACAGAGGGAGCGCGCAATGCACATTTCGTAACCTTCCCCTCGTGCAGTTTTCACCTTTCATTTAGTTATGTTTTTGCGTTGGATTTCTATCCGTGGGCGTAATGTTTGTTTGTTTTACGTAAAGGACACCGGGAGGGGATACGGGTAGGATTCGAATGAGTTAATAATACCTTATACGATAGGCCAAAACTAACTTTTCGTCAATAAATCAATTGTTAGAAGTGAGTGTGCATTAAGAATACTAAATACACGTAATGTTAGTGTTATAAACATATATTAAATTGGTTAATGATTTCATGCGTTATTCAATCAATTTGATACTTTTTACCAATCAATGATAAATTATTAACTTATAAATAACAATGCATAATTCCAAAATTATATAATATAGGAATATATGTAAAATATTTTGATATTACAATTATATATGTACGAATGATATCAGTAAGCGAAATAGGATGCAGAAAGATTAAAAAACAAATCATGCTATTGGCATTTTAATTAAAGCTCGAACTGGACCAGAATAAAAACCGCTATTGCAATGATGAATTCATACAACATTAATGTTTTATTACTGTCCATTCAGAATTCATTCTCGAAATTACATTTGGCATGACGCAAGTTAACATTGCATTTCGGCGAATAAACCAATTACTTTTTCGTTAATATTAACAATTTTGTATGAATTGTTAATAAGTCCATACATAGAACACCTGACTACCTTGTGCGGTTCACCAAATATTCAATGAAATTTATTTGTTTGTAATTTTTACAAATGCGTAAAATCCCCGAACCACGACAAATAGAAACAACATTAATCAATAATGTCGCAGGATTAAGAGCTCATGAATCTGATTTGGCAATGAAAATGCAATTGAGCTCCAATGGCAGGTGGTGGTATAGTTCGAAAAAATACAATATAGCGTTAAAACCCAAATTTTGTCGACTGTTGACATCACCCATACGACAAAGTATCATATCGAATGTTTCCATAATACTTTTATTGCACAAATATAATCTGTTCGTTATTTATCATTAATTTCTTCGGTATCGCATTTCCGTAACCAGCTTACTATTACTTCTCACTATGACGAAGTCCCAACATTCACGGCAAAGCTCCTTTTCCAACCAGTCTCGTGTCTCTTCCAACCGATTCATTCGCCAAATCGCGAGGCTTTTCGAAAAAAAGAACGCGACGAAACTGGTAGAAGTAAACGTGGAGTAAACGCCTGGTCGATTTTGTCGAAGACACGCTCGATTTTGCTCGTGAAAATATTTATCCATAATAATCCTCGCGCCAAGTTGAAATTGCGACGCATTAAACTAAGCAGACTGTAACGTTTACCGCGTATTCGAATATTACATAACGCGCATCAAGCCTCGAATTTTCAAAGGTAAACTGGAGTAGGATCTTATCCTCATTCGCGCGACTAACTTTGAACTGCGATGGAGTTAACGAGTGTCGGAAGTTGGAACGGCCGGAGTTGTAGGAAGGAAGCGCATGGTGCCGGCATTTGAAAAGTGTCAGTAAAAACAGACCGCTGCGGGGACGAAAAAACAAAGGCGCGTGCATTATTCATCGCGCGCGGCGGGCATCAATTTTTCACGCCGCTTTTCGCGAATTATTTATCGTACTTAGCCGCGAAGCGTTCCGAAGCGTTATTTATCGGAACGGCCGAGGCGCCGCAAATCGCCGGCAACTTGGTCGGACCTGCGCCGATCAGGTCCCGGGCAGAAATTTTGACCGGCACCTGACCTGCCTTCGAAACAGCATGTTGAAGTTTCTTCGAGGAGAGTTATTTGTATTGAGGCGAGAACAAGGTTTTAGAAACATTCGTGAATTGTTGAAATTGAGGTCAGAGAAATTAAATTATTTAAATTGACTGCTAAATATTAAATAAAACTTTCTGACAGATTACTGAAAAGGTTTAAAACTATTTTGTAACAGTGTAAAAGCATGTGTTATTTAAATTCTTTTTCACCTCATGTGTATGGGAAATTCAATTACCCACCCTAAATACCGGGTGGGAAATGGCCAATTCCCTCCCAGTTTTCAGGGAGGGAAATTGAGTTTCCCGTGCACTTGTTGTGCAAAATATCATATGCATCACGGTGGAAAAGGGCGATTCCTGACTCGTATGTACTATAATTCAAACAATAATTTTTCAAGGCCTGGCAAAACAAAACACTTTCACGCCTCAAACAATTTGAACGCCGTTTCTACTTTGTTTTGTTATCAAATTCAATTTCACTTTGTTATATCCAAGTCGCTCTGAGGTCACTTGGAGGTCATTTTAAGGTCACTTAATGATCATTTTACGAAATCATCACTCAGCTTAAAAACTCCACTCGTCATCTATTCTAAAAGTGAATGATGAAGTTTTTCGAAGAATGTCGAATGTTTTTCGAAGATTTCCAAAACATACCGCTTCCACCGAATTTTTCTATCTCCACATATCAAATGCACTTTTCCACGACTTTATTCAAAACACGTCCTAACCATTTGTCCACCAAAACCAAATCTAGATTCAATTACTCTTTCCATCTTCGCCATCAAGGCCCCCCCTTCTAACCAGACCATAATCAAAATTCCCCCACAGCCGCTGCTTTCGACATAAAAAGAAGCGCGACAGATAAATCAGTCGCGCGACAAGAGACACTTCGCGAAGTATGATCCGCGAGAAATAATGGCCTAAGTTTTGGCGCGTTTATTAAAAATCTTCACTTCCCTCGGCGATGGCAGAATTTGCATGCCCTAAATGCGCGCGCGGCTGATCCGTCGAATTTCGCGCCACTCGTGCGGTGCTTTATTTCGGCGGTGGCGCAACCACTTTTATCAGTCGCCGGCGGGCGAAACTTCGTTATTTCGCGCCGGGCGATGCGATAAATTCAATCTCTTCTTCTTTCTTTGCTTCGAGCCGGACCGTCGCGTATAAACTTCTCGGTCTTTAAGGATGCTCGTTGGTAATCGCCGACAAAAACAGCCCCTCGACAACTGCGGATAAAGCGAACGAATAAAGCAGATTTCGCCCGACAAGAGAGTCCGGCGCGCAAATTAATTTGCACCGTGATTCCGGCGACTTTGATGTTGCGCGTTTCGCGGCGGAAAAAAGCTCGCTCGCCGTTATTACGGCCAGTTGTAATGCTGGGGTATTAGGCGTTCTTCCGGGTATGTGCCTGGGACCGCGAAGTAAACATTGCACGACATCTGAATAATTTACGACCGGTTGTCCGGCGTTTGTCGAGATAGCGCCGCGACCGATAAAAAAGTCGACTGGAAAAATGGAAAAAATGAGACAGAAGTCGCTGTAAATTTTTTCACGTTTTTCATCGAGCGTTATCAATTGGACGAAACGCACCTATTGATGCACCTACGATATTCGGTGTACTAAAAAAAGAGAGAAAAAAAGAAAATAATATATCAGATTGATTGACAGTATGAAATTACAAGCAGTGTTGAAAAAAATAATAGTACAATATTTTAAGGTAGTACTATCACTAAGGCAATTTTTGAAGAATGAGCTAGAAATTTGTATAATTATTAATCAAGTTACAAGTTAATTTTCACAATTTGAGTAACTTTGACCGTCTCGTATGCGAGATATTTGATTATGAAGTTGACATGTTTAACATGGTAGAGATAGGGAAATCAGTGTTTTCCCATATATTTCTTCAAATATCTTTGTTTCTGCTTTCACCGTTTTGTTTGAAAACTATTATGTTGTTCTCGAGAGTCTAAGGAATCGATAGACAAAGATTGACAAAGTAGATAGACAAACTTTAGTTTCTAAACGAATTTTGAGTTAGTTGTGAGTACCGTGACAAAAATCGAAATACATTTTTTCCAGTTTCAATAATACCCGTATTTCCAAACTTCAATTTCCGAAAACATTTTCACTTCCAACTTACTTCACTTACCTATTTTCGTCGCCACTGCGAAATTTGGAATTTTAAAGAGATTTTTCCGGTTTCAAGACACGTGCAAACGAAGAAATCACGAATCGCAAATTTGCGGATCCGGAAATTCGTACGCGTCGTCATTTTGCCTGACGTCCCGCTACCCAAATCCTCCAACAAATTTGGCCGCCGAACATTAAAATTGTATTTTCCCGCAAAACACCTGTTCCGCGAAAAATACCGCGCGCTATAAATATGCTGCATTTTTTCACACCGAACCAATTGCCCCGGCGAAATTCGATCGCGAAAGAGGATAAATGCATAAAAAGTAGACGCGGGCGTTCCCAGTGCGGCGTGATGTAACGCGGTTTCCGTCTCAGTGGCGCGTTTGATTTTCGTCGAGAAACTCCGCCGTCGATCGCGCAATCGTCTACCTGACTGGTGTCTCAATTCTCACGTTGACAAGATTGAAACCCGCCGATTGTTCGTCTCTCGAACGAGCCGCTTTTTCGGCGTAATTTTTCGAAGTAATGTTGTGTTGGCAGCAGGAAAACTAAAGAAGCGAATCAGGAAATGAAAAGAAGAGAGCGGCTTTCCCGCGAACTTAGGATTCGCGTCTTTGAATTATATAGAATAATGTTTTAATAGGAGACGGAATTCCGTCAAAACCCGCGCGAAAGTTGGGCGCGAAACTTTTTCATTGCGCCGAAAGCAACGGCGAAGTTACAAGGGGATAGTCTCGGGGTGGAAGAATCGCGCGCATTGCCGATGCGCGATCGATTCGCATTAGCGAGCGAGCGACGATTGAGGCGTTTCGCGTTAATTAGTTGATTAATATGGAAATAACGATCGCTGCTGCATCGATTGAGTTGATTAATTTTGTAGAATGCCGAGGAGAAGATAAATGCGAAATAAATAAAAGGCGGAGTGTCGTTTGGGCCCCTTTAATGCTCGTAATCCATTGGCGCATTGAACTAGCTGAGCTGTGTCCAGAGTTTGAATTGGAAATGAAGAAACTGTTTCTTTGGGAAGCATTAGTGTTTCACATTGCACATACAAGATACGAGTCTTTTTGTGCTAATGAAATCCTAATATACAAAGAGTGTAAAAGTGGAATTTTAAACTACTGGCTAATTTTCTGGATGAAGAACTTAATTACTTTAGGAAAGAGGTTGTGTGAGGAAAGAACGTACACAGAAAATATGAAAAACATTTTGAGTATCCATCGAAAGAACAATAGGATATTTTAAATGCAAGAAATGAAATCGTGAGAGCGTGTTAAAGTTATAGCTTTTAAAAATGATATGAATTAGAGGAAACAGCGAAGACCTAAATAAAGAAGTGCCTTAGACCATCTGAAAAGCAAACTATGAAATAAGAAAATATGCACTTAATATCGTACTTAAGAATATAAGTACTTAAGAGAACTTTTTGAAATATTCTCAATGATAGTTGGGCAAGTCTAAGGGCTCTAAGTTTGCCCCATGTTGGCACGCCCAATTTGGTACCCACGTAGGACCAATGTGGGCACATGTTGGGCATTCAGTGGTCCCCATCAGGGACCCATGAAGGATTACTAATAAGAACCGATTTGAGGCGCATGAGGACATGCCCACTGGGCACGCATATGAAAGCCCATCGTGTACCCACATGGGCATACCCACTTAGGACCAATGAGGGTCATTGTTGGCAATTCTTCATGAGGCCATCGTGGGGCCCACCGAAAACCCATCGTTTACCAACATTGGTTCTCAATGGGCACCCCGTTACATTTGGGCCTATGTAGTGCTCAAAGTGGGCACTCATGTGGGCCCATCAACGTCCAAATGTCCACCCCCAACGGGGCGTACCAGTTTGGGCCCCATATGGGCTCCATTTGGTTACGCCGGATATTAGGCTTGCCCCACGAAAGCCCAAGAGAGACTCAAATGGGTTATGCCCTATGAAATTTCTACTAAGGTGAATACTAAATGATTTTCCACACGATTAATATTAAAACGCCTATGATGGTTTTGGAATATCTTGAATAAAATGGATATTGTTAAACGCGCAACGATCATTAATTATGTTATTGAATTTTCAGTTGTTGTACTTGTCAGCCTGTGAGTAGAAGACAACATATATTAGTTAATTTTTGCAAATAAGTACATTCCAGTGTCTAAAAGAAAGTTTGTTCCAATTTCAATCGAAAAAAATGAGCGATATTGTTAGCAATAGTTCAACAAAAGTTAATGCTACTTTTGTTGAATGTTAAATATAGTTCAAAAGTTAATTAATGTTCATTATTGTTCAACAAAACGATAAAAAATGCGTGTTTTAATTCTCCTCCACGTCATATTGTTTTCGTCAAACGTTGTAAATAAATTAACAATTACACATTTTTCCCTCAATCAGAATTTTAAACTTCCGAAATCCGATCATAGGAATCATAGGAATCGCAGGATTGAGGTTATAGAAATGTGACTACATTTTGCGCGTCTTCAATTTTTTACCTGCGATCCAATCGCGGGTGAAAAGACATCAAACTTCCTCTACACCCATTTCAATTTTCATTTCATTTATCATAAGTGACATTCGAACGTGCGCCAACCACTCTCAAACGACACTTTTTTCTCGTCGCTTCTGCAAAATTCTCGCAACCATTGTTTCAAATATCGAAAAATTTTCAGTCGCAGATTACTCTTGAGTCCGCAAAACCTTCGCGCACAAAAGACCTGCAAAACTGTCTCCGCGCAGCCAGCAATATTTCACGCTTTGATTTATCCCGTCATCTATAATGTATGAAAATATGCCGAGGATATTGAAACGACACCGCGCTCGATAAAACGTCGCACTGATCTTATTCAGTCAGAATCGTTTTGGCGCGAATAATGCACAGCCCTAATTCAGTCCGACCGAAACCGTAGGTGTGTTAAATTAGTGCCAAGCGCTGTCTGCCGTACACTTTTTTCCCAGCCGAGCGCGTCCGTGGCGAAATTTCGCCTGCGGGTGTCCGCCGGGACGAGCCCAAGTTGGCTCGAGATAATTGAAGTCCGAAATAAAAAGGGCGCGTTAAATATAAATCAATCGGGCTTAGCGTCCGTCAAACACGCGCATAGAAACGACGCACCAACACGCGGCGCAATCAATTCTGCCGATTGTTGCGAAACAAATGACGGTTCGCTAAATATGTATTCCGGTATATGGAAATGCCGTGACAACTTTTAATTCGGCAATACGCCGTATATTTGTTTGTTTAGGTAACAAATTATTTCATGGGTTCATTATAGGTTACCTTGTTGGTGCGGAGTAACAATGAAAACTTAATAAGGCTCAATGGGGGTTGATTAAAACAGTGAATAATGGATGAAGTTTACATACTTTAAATGGCTGATAGAATGAAAAAATTCACTTTAGAATATGAAAATTAAATTCACTTTAAAGCCCAGCAAGAGCGATTTAATTAAGACAATTTTTTAGTGATTCGCTGTTGTTATTCACTAATGAATGCAGTTGAAACAGTAACCAACAAAACAGGAAGCTGGCAATAATTAAAGGATCCTATTGTCTTTTTGCGATTTCGACAAGAATGCTATGCAGATTATGAAGGATTATTAATTTCACAGTTTTTGTTAAATAAGTTTTATTGAAACTATTTTCACTGCTATGTTAGATATTTATATATTTCGTTATAGCGATATCATCTATGTAATGAACCGAGAAGATGAAACTTTATTGGACAAGAAGGGAAATATTCAGCCTTCAAGATGATTAATTTTGTAGAGCTTCCCCGGATACTAGATTTACCAATTTATCTATCGAGAATGATTACTATTAATTCAATGTTCGTCCATCGCGTATGAAACGTGCAATTTGTAAACCGGCGCGAAAATTTGCGCGACTTAACGGTAAATGAAACCGTTATTGGGTGTATTAATCCGTTCTCGCACTCTGTCATGCACCCGCGAAAACGCTAACAGCTTGCCCGGGATGACAAATTGAGGGCTTAACCAAAGAAAAATGGGCCCGTCAGAAGCGCTCGTTCTTTGATCGAGTCATTGATTTCTTGAGCCGCGCAAATTTGCGACTTTTTCAATTCGTCGGGACGCCCGTTTCAGCGGATCAATCGCGCGGATTAAGAGCACCGCTCGTAAACCAACAGACGCCGCCATTTTTTACCGACCTGCGCCGGGGAATCCCCGAAATCGAGCGCCTTGTGCCACGATGATTTAGTAAGCGTCGCGCTAACGCGTTACCTGCGTGGAAATCGGTTCCCCGTTTTGTCGGCGCGATTGTGAAAGAGCTCGCGAATAATCCACTTATACTTCAAATTTTTTTTTCATTTCGCTGTTTTTTGCGAGCGATCAAACAGTTCAGTCAAGCGTTAATGCTAATCTAATTAAAAAAAAACAGAAACAAAGTAATCGATAAAAAGCGTGGAAAATGGAACAAGCCAAGCCGGCATTGGCAAAGAAAACCAATGTTTTGTTTCGAGAAATGACAAAACGTTGTACGTCATATTTACGGAGGAAAAGTAAAGAAAACGTCGCGCGGCAAAATCAATACAAAAGTTTTGGTAATGCAGTTTATGAGTTGGATCGGGTCGTTGTTTTCTTTCGGTCGCTTTTTGCAATCCGATCCCGTTTCGATAGAAAACCGGGCGACAAACAGAAAACGGGAACCGAAAAACGACGAATCCGCTGCTCGACTCGCTCTAGAGAGAGCACTAATTTTTATCGCGGATTTGTCGCGGATCGAACGATGCGCTGTTTCGTCCACCGAATCGCTATGTTGTGCGCGCACTGACGCTCGGGATTGTTTTGCGAAGTAACGTTGATTATTATTTCGTAGTTAGGTGTCGCGCGGAGACAGTTTCTTGCGTTTACTCAGAGCAATTACCGGGTTACGAATTTCGTGGAATACAAATAGAACGTGATACAGTGGCAAAACGATCCAAGGGAGTTTGTCAGGCTCGACAGAGGAGCAAAGTGCCAGAGCAATGGCGGCGCTTCAAAGGACAATTTAATAGGGTCTTGATACCTTCGGATTCGGACCATTTCGCAAATTAGTAATTTCGGCCGCGCCAAATGAAGCGCCGGTAAGAAACGGTTATTATTTCCTGCAGCAATTAGTACAATTACTCAGTAACTTCGTTTTCATTTATTCCGATCAGATTCGCCCGATAAGTTCGACGGTTAAGTCGGTTCGAAGAAAATTCGCATTTGGGTCGTTCTTTAGCCGGGATTGTGGTAAAAATTATCAAGATTACGACAGTCGAATTAAAACACTGTTACCCCGTTGATGTAGTCGGGTTTTGAACGCCCGGCACTTTTTCGCGAAAAATGGCTTTTTAGGAAACCATTTTTCATGCTAACGAATTCTATTCTATTTCTCGCCTCCGGTTGTATTTACCTTTTGCACTAGCCATCTTCTCCGTTATATCTTCCAATTGCTCGTCGACCCTACAAAGTGCAATCAACTTTGTACCAGACCCATGCTCCTCGACAATACTCTACCCCCGACAATGCTTACGTCTAAAGAAGTCATTTTTACAACGATCACCACAGTCATTTCCTCGTATCAATTATAATCGCGAGCGCGCGATCGTTAGGAATCGTTGTTAAGCGACCGCCCCTTCATACTGCAATTTGCATCACATCAAAGACGAAATGAAAAGCCCCTCCTCCTTCCGCCATATTTTCAATGCATTGTGCTAATTTCACGCGCCCTCGGCGTATTTCGAAAGGTATCGGCGGAACGTCGGCCCGGTTTGCGGCGCTATCATGGAATTATGTCGAGGTTGGATCGATGCGGCGGTCGGTCCTTCAGAAAGCGAAAAAAAGAGAGCCGGAGATAAGAACAAAAAGGGTAAGAAAAGGAACGAGTAGATCCCGTGTCTGACCGGAATAAAACTGAAATCAAAATTCGATTATCGGCCGACAGGCGTTGCGCCATCGGAATTTCATGAGTATTAATAAACACTTGCCGGCATGTTTACGCGCGGGCTTTATTTTGAGCTTTTTCATCGATCACCGACCCCCGGGCAACAATGGCGCACCGCAATCCGATCGGGGGCCGTATTCTTCGTCGAGGATCCGCCGCATTATGCGCCCACTCGCAGGTAAGTGTCGAACGCTAAATCCCTGCGAATGGCAACACCAAGGATTGCACGTATGAATTATGCATCCGGCCTCGGTTGCGTATTACCGTTTGTTGCCAATTTATCGGGCGCGCGGCTTGCGTCGCAACTTTAACCGGCTAACACGACTCAATCCCGCTGACAACCGGTCGCCATCCGACAATTAATCGATGCAAAACCGAGTAGGTTTTGCCGTGACCCTGCACACCAAAAACAAGTGTTCAGAGACAAGATATCCACATCCATAACATCTATAGTGAGATAATTTAGCGTCTCTAATACACTGAACAAAATCTATCATATGTTCTGTAGGATAGATGTAAATATGTATTCCTATGGTGGAAAAGAAAATATGGCAACAATATGTCGCAGTATGACATCGGTCTGGCAAGGATATGGCAACACTGAGTACACTTCCGTAATATTTTTAGAATACTTAAAGTTCCAGTGTTAATCTAAATGGAGAACACTTAAAGTGTTTCAATGTTAAACCTTATGGAGAACACTTTAGAAGTTCGTCAGAGAACGCTTTCAAAACACTTGTTTTTACAGTGTTGGATCCTGATAGCCAGCCAGACTATTGCCTTATCGATGACAACGGTATAGCATAAGCTGGCTTCTGCTATTGTTGTATCGGATAGCTCGCGATCATAATTCAGACAATTTTCCACAGGTTTGTACCATTTTAAACCACGGGTTTGAAGTGGTACAAGAAACGCAGTGTGGTTGAGACAACAATACAGGTGTATGTATAACATAATGCCTGTGTTACAGCAGTAATAATACTCGTTGTCTACACCAAAGTGCTATATAGGATTTGATCCAGAAATGTTCACATCAGTGAATTCACAAATACACTTTAATTCAGACAAAATTTCGATTACCAGTATTATGCTGTGAACTTAACAAAGAATTTTTAGTTGAAAGCAGCCTGCAATTATGATACCATGTAATAATGGTGGAGTTGAGCCGCATAAATGTGAATAGAATACAGGTCCGATTTTTTTATGAACAAATCTTTTACTTAATCTTCCGTGACTCGCGCCTAAAATTTAACGTGAACGCTTGCGTCGTGCACTGAGTTCACCGATACGTTTTCAACTAATATTAAACCAAAAATTATGGTATAATGTATTATTTTTGTAGGAACACTTATTTAAATGATAAAAAAGACAGCTTTATGAATTAACTTAGATTAATAAACATAATAAAACTATAAGTGCCACATTAATATCACCCTAATTTCATGTCTTCGGGTTAAATTTCAGTCAACACTAACGGGACACTTAGGAACAACCCAAGTATATTTTTTGCCTACGAAATTCGAATAAGAAACACTTCCAATTGCGTCCTTAAAATTGTTATATTAAATGCAACGTTGTTACGTCGGAGTCGCATCTAAAGGTACAGCTCCAAGTAGTGCTGCGTTATGGCAAGTCCTTGCGAACTTCGTGTAAAAAGCTCACGGCGTTGTTGCTACGCACAACGCCGGGCAACGGAATACAAATGCATTACATGGCGATATTTTATGTATAAACATAAAATACAAACATAAAACATACAATTTTATGTACTTTATGTCTCTCGTGCACTCAGTGCACGACGCGAGTCACGGGAGGTTAATTATATAAATTCTACCTTTTAGGGTTTGTGAATATAAATGATACAACAATTTATCGGATTCAACGAAAGTTTCTACATACTGACTGGACGTAAATTTAAACGATAATATAACATTACTGCAGTAGTAATCTAGGTCCACGTCGATATAACCACAAGTATGTCCAATCTAGGCCTAATTGGTTCAGTGGAATCTAAAGCTGGGCAAACACTGCTACAATTAAAAATTTGTCGACGCCCTACATCGTTCTGATGTAGGTCCAATATTATGTGGCTAACACTGAACCATTGAAGCTTGCGAATTCCTACGCAGTGTTCCAGTTTATCAACACTTGATGCTGGGAACAAAATATCTGTTAATTGCTTGTATCGACTTGCGGATGGACTCTAAAAACAGGTCCTATTTCTGTTAAGAAATAGGCTATGTTTGACACGAGCTGGGTACCGCAAATATCAATGGATTTTGATCTAATTTTTAACAAATGTTCGGAATTACTAGGAGAACAAATGAACAATGAACAATTTTTCATTTTTTAATCGTTTTTTCCCATGTTTCACTGGGACGTCTCCTTAACTCAACTATTTGTTTCATCACCGTTCCTATCAGACAATCTCCGGAATCGATCCAGTCCGGCTCCATGTGACCAGATATACCTTTCCGTGATCAAGCCCCGCGCGTAACGCCATTACGAGCCGCGGTTTTCGCGAAAAATTACCTCCGGATAGGTTTAACGGTCCAACTTATTGACCCAGTTCGACCGGCGTTCCGGAAACGCTCGGCCCGGATCGCCTTCTACCACTGGTATCGCGTTAAGTTCGCCGTAAAGTGTACTTTTCGCGCCTAGCGTCGTTCGGTAAATCAGTTTTATTGGTCCGCGGCGTTCGAATTTACGCGCGATATCGGATGGGCCGGCGCGAGTACCGCAATTAGTTGATGCCGGCTCGGGTCGTGTTGTGTCCGGCTAACGATGACGAACGCGCGCGTTCGGCTAATTTGAAAGAAACACGAGTCGACGACGGCAAACAGAGGCTGCTGTTTTCGGGACGCGTGTTTCGCGGTGGCAGTGCATAATTTCGAGACGGTCACGTACGGCCACGAGCCAGAGCAGCGGAGCCAAGCCAGTACAGGAACAACCGGAAGGGTCAACGTTCCAAAACCGCGGCTGGCGAGCCGCCAGCGCTGCGCGGCCCAATGTCCCAGAAATTATGTACTGTCACCTTTAAGTCCTCCGTACCAACAAGAGTCCCCCGCGAGCGCGCTCGACGATTTATCATCGATGTGTCCCGGTGAGCGATAAAACGCCGAATACTTGACTCCTTGGCTTCATTGCTAAAAGATATCTGAATTTTCGCGGAGGGGCAGAAATGGATGGCGCTGGGGTCGTGCTCGGTGATTTAGGGGATGTGCGTATATTAGGTGACCCGAAAAGGACCGAGTGGGGAGAGCCGGACAAAGGGAGAGGAAGGGATTTGGGATCTGCGAAGTGGACGAGTTGGAATGGGTGGTTAGGATTAGATGCACTAACAAAAATTATGTTTAAAATTCCTTCACAGTAAAAAAGAGGCATTACGACACACGAAAAAGCGTCTTAATTCGTGAAAATTGTCTTAAATTAAGACGCAATATGTCTTAAATTAAGATGAAATGTCTTAAATTAAGACGCAATATATCTTATTTTAAGACACTTTTTTAAGACGTCTTAAAAATGTCTACAAAACGTGTCTGAAATTAAGACACTTGTTTTAGCGGTGTTGATGTAGTATATTTAACTATGTAGTATTTTAAATAGGAAAGTAGCAACTGCGTACTCTTCCAACTCTAAATTAGAGATGCAAATGTTTAACTGATAATTGAAGGATTGTTTAATACGTTAAATATGTTTAATCCAATGAAACAGTTACATTCATATTATTACTGGCATAGAATTGACATATATCGAATCCAGCATGCTACTAACGTCACACGTCACCGTCGCACGAATTTTGTCGACATGATTTCGTGGAAAAGTCACAAGAAAAATGCGATGGTCACGAGAAAAAAAGTAATTAACCAACCTTAAACGATTTCTGTCAGTTCAACGGAACATTAATTAAGAATCCAGATAAAATGAAATACAGATACGTATAGAGCATGTTAAAATATATGAATGTAGCCAGTAAACGTATTAATACAATGCGTACGAATGAGGTTTCGTTGATATAACTATTTTTTCTACAATTAATCCCTCCACAAATTCTTCATTGCACGGAATTTTGAATAATATTATTAATTTTTTTCATTGTATGGGAACATTAAATCTATCATAAATATTTTAACTACATTTTTAACAGTACTTTCAATAATATTTGCAGGAATATTCAACTATTTTGAAAATTCCTGCAAATGAAAAAAATTATGTGTACGTAGAATAGAATATTTCGTTCCAAGGGCGCAAAATAGGTTTTTTGTCCGAGATGCGATCGATATTTTATGTCTTACCCGAAAAAATTAATGTTTTGAGAGTTTGTATAGAGGGAGCAAAGTTGTTGTTTTCCACCCAAGGGCAGTAATGAACCACTTTGCTCCCTCTCGTGAGAAAATATACTATTATCTCACGAGTAAGGTGGTTTGACATCATTACACTGTAAAAAATCCGGTGTAAATCCAAATCCAAAAGTGTAAATTTAGTGCAATAGAAGAAACCCTCTGTACTTTTTTCAGAGTCATTTCTTTGTGACATTTTTTAACTTTTTTGATTATTTTTCTTTCACCGAAATTGTAACACAACACCAGCTAATATGTTCACTTTACACCATCGGTTTCTGACAGTGTTCATTACTTGCGCAATATTCTGATAAAAGGGACTTCCATTGAAGTAATTTGTACTAAACCACATATTACTGGATGCGCATAAAACATTTTGTAGAACTCAAATTTCGAATTGATGTACATTTGTTTAAACCACTAGAGTTATAATTAAATTCGTGTTAGTAACAAAATTGTTGATATTAATTGAAGAAATTTCCAATCGGACTGGCTTCGTTGATGTAGAACTAATATGAAAACTAGTACCTTTGAGTGAAATCTGACTTTTGCGTCAGCCCTTTGTGGAATTCGAAAGACTCGATTGTTCTACTATATTAAAACCCATTCCCCGAAAATAACAGACGTAAACCATGCCTTAATCAACTAGAACTTTATTTAGAATCACAATTAGTTTATCTAAGGTAAGGGATCCGTAATTATCATTAATCAGTACCAATTAAATTATTATTATTAAATATTAAAATTACTACACCAAGTCAATTTTCTGACTTTATAAGTATAACCTACAATGCTTAAAAATCATAAATTAATTTCATGCTACTGTAAGAAGAAATAGAGTTATGAAACATTCGCGAAAAAAAACAAGATTTTATTAACCCAGTCTCCGTTATAAGGATTGAGGAGGATACAAAACTTGTTCTCCTATATCCTTATAGTAGGGAATGAAAAAAATACGATATACGTTGGCAATCCTTTTAAACACGAATTCAGATTATCTGAATGCTTAAACCTTGTTATTTTTATTCAAAACACTTTGTTCAATGTTTCACTTAATATGTTAAAAGAAATATTCCTATTCTTTTGCCCGTATAACTCAACTATAAAAAAACACATTGAATTGTTTTCAGTTTCAAATAACAATGGGTTTAAAAGTCAAACATTTGCTTTCAGAGCATAATGATTAATTGAAATCTCGTTTCAGAAAACAATCCGAATTATGCTTCTATTTATCTGCATTTCTCAATCAAAGAGCTTTACGCTCCAAACGATAATCGCAGTTTTGTATTATTCATCCAAGATAACTGGAGCGCTACCAAACGTAATCACATTCCGCATTAATAATATGGAATCTGCGCTGTCTTTGGAACCGTCAGTTTTAATATCGTGCAATATTAATACCCGATTACCTACTGATTCCGCGCAGCTCATCAACGTCTCATATCAATGTTTCACCAGAAGCAAATTTCACGTATTTCCTGGCGGCGTCCGAAGCATTCGAATTTTCTCAAGCTTTGTGCCGGTTTATCAACGCTCGTTCGCGGGAACAAAATACCTCTCAAACACACCCGTCCGAGCCGTCGACGTGATTGGAAGATTTCGTCGCGATTTCAAATTAAACATTCCCCGAACGGGCATCCTTCTTGGCCAATTGCATCCCATTCGAATGAGCGCTACTCAAAGGATTAAGGTGCTCGGCTGCCGTTTAATTAACCACTTCGTTGATGACGAGCGTCGTTAGCTCGTCAGAAATGTCGGCCATTTTTAAACAATTTCCACCGCTTAATTAGACGTTAGAGGCTGCCGTGTGCAAATCCGACGGGAAATCGAATCGCCGACGGTTCCCAGGCGACGATAAAGATCGATAAGGCGGACACAAGCTTAACTGGGAATCTTGGCAGAGTGCGGCTCTAGACCTCGAGGATTTTCGCGCGGCCAAGTTTATGCGTCGCCGCGTAAATTGGACGGCCCACTTGTGACGTCGTCGTTCAAAAAACGAAGTCACGCGAGTCTTCGGATTGCCGAAAATCCGGCAAAAGGCGCCGAGTGTTTGTTATTTCGTCGCATTAAAACGCGGAGATAAGCACGTGATTTAAGGTAATGATGCTTTACACGAGTTCGCGCGAGTGACGCCTATCTCGTTTGCCTTCATATGCGGTACACGGGATAACTGATAACGCCCGTTCCGGCGTCGCCTTATAAGACAGTCGCGAGGAAAGTCGCATGGAAAATTCGCCTCGTCTGCCGCGAACAGGATAGACGGCCGCGCTCCTACGCCGACGACTTTATTTGCCGCGAAATGTTAAATTGCAAAGAAGGACGTGAAATAATGCGCGCCTTTATGTGACGTAAATTGCAGGTCCGTTGTCGCCATCGGAGGAAGGTAATCTTGGGGAGGTAAGGCAAGACGATGGATGGTTTTCTTGTTGCGAATTAGGAGATTGGGTTTGGACAATTCGGCCCTGCTAAAAGGAATCAAAAATGCATCTAAATGAGATATTTTTTTATAGGGTTTAGATAGTTTTGTCACCATATTTCGATCAAAACCTGACCATAAATTATATCTTTAAGATTGTTTTTATTCGGACATAGGACAGTTTTGCAGAATGCAAAACTGTAATATTGATAATGTTAGTTAAGAAAAAATGACTAAATAGCGTAAACACGAAAAACAACAGCTTTATGCTTATCGCAAAATACATTTAAAGACATTTTTCAATCAAGAAATATATTTAGAGAGTAGAGTAGAGTGGAGTAATAGAGATCTACAGTGAGAAATGTTCGGAATTGACAAGGGCGTTGATGAAATTTAATAATCGAAACTGATTACTCGTGTATAGAAAAACCTTCTTTTTATTTGGTTGTTAACTTCCCAGTCAACCCTGTGACTCGCATTGATGTCACAGCGTTATCACATGTGAGCTGCATGTGAAACGCATGTGCGCCGTACATGATTGAAAATGTCTGCTTCAGTATGAGGTGAATGCGTTTCACAGAAGTAACATCACAGTCGCCTCACGGTGATATCACAGCGGCCTCACAGTGATATCACAGCGGGCTCACACTAGTATCACAGCTATTCACACTGAAGCGGACATTTCCAATCACGTGCGGCTCACATGCGTCTCACATGTGATAAGGCTGTGATAATGCTGTGAGTCACAGTGTTGACTGCATTTGTACAAAATTCCATTGTAAAAATTATATAAAGTGACTGAGCCTACACTGTAATTTTTTCAATCGTACAAATTCACCTGTCGCACGTTTCTGAACTCAGAGAAAAAGTAAACTTCCACTTCGTTTCAATTAAAAATAAGTAACTCTGCTGGGGTACATCAGCACATTATCGCACAATAAGAAAAAAAAGTACAGTTACTGTATGAGCACAAAAAGCGTTAAAAGTGTCGTAGTAATTCTGCAGAGTTACGGACTATATAACGAGTCTGCTTAATGTTGTCAAACATTATGCAGACTTCTTTTTACTGTCTTTATTGTTTGTTAAAAACTTTTCATTGTTCTTCACACCCGTAATAGCGCAGAGAAGTTCTTCGTAACTGAAAAAATATTTAATATGTAATATCACATATTTAATAGTGAGCAAATACTGTATACACCGAAAAAAAGTTTACATAATTCAAATATTTATCTGAAATAGTCTCAAGTAAACGAAAAAGTCTAGTTCAAGTCCACAGTTTAGCTGATTCAGTTAAACATTGATTCAAGAAACACCTGACTGGAGTAAATGTTCATTTGTTTCATTCGTTTAAGGGGGAATTTACTTATTTTACGCTCAAAAAAGTGTTTCTTTAACAATTTATTTCTCGAAACGGTGAAAGGAAGATGTGAATCCCCGGATTTTTGCAACATTTTTATTAACATTTCGAGATAATTTATAAATTGTTTCAAGTTCGTATCTCCAGCGCAACTGCAGTGGTTCCAGCTTGCGAGCCGGCACTTTGTACACGGGCGGAAATGTAGTGTCCGAACCAGTCATCTAAAACTACACTGGAACCTCTCACCTTTTGCCTTCTAACCTTTTGCACCCTCTGGCCTTTTGTCAAATTTCACTCTAACCTTTTGTCAAAGGAACGCGCAGTTAAATTGAACTAACCAATCACGAACTAGCGTCGAGTGGGAACTTGCAAAAGGCTAGAGGGTCTCCGGTCCCAAACATGCAAAACGTTAGAGGTTCCAATGTAAATCAGTTAATTGTACCTTAAACTAGATGAAATTCCCTGGAGCTTATATGTTAAAAATTGGCAAAATGGCGGCCAAAATTGAATTTCAATAAAATTCAATTTTTTCAAATGGCCGCCATTTTGCCAATTTTTAATATTTTTTACCAGAAGTCGGTATAAGCTCCAGGGAATTTCGTGTAGTTTAAGGTACAATTAACGGATTTAGTTTTAGATGACTGGTTCGGACGCTACATTTCCGCCCGTGTACAAAGTGCCGGCTCGCAAGCTGGGACACCACTGGAGTTGCGCTGGAGATACGAACTTGAAACAATTTATAAATTATCTCGAAATGTTAATAAAAATATTGCAAAAGTCCGGGGATTCACATCTTCCTTCCATTTCGAGAAATAAATTGTTAAAGAAACACTTTTTTTGGCGTCAAATAAGTAAATGCCCCCTTAACATTTATTTGTACACATTTTATTTCGTGTTGACATAAACTATTTACATTTTGTAAATATTTTGTGCTATACGCTACCGACATAGCTACAACGGCGCCGCTTGTGGCCGAAATTGTTATTATTGAAGGAATATATTAACCTGACATCGAACTTTCGTTTCACAGAAAAACGTGTATTTCGGGTTTAAATTTGTGTAAAAATACTATATCATAATTAGTTGACGTTTTCCGTGCAGTTAAGAAGGAAATCGTGGTCGAACCCTTTACTATTTTAATATTAACTGCCTGCAGTTGTTCCTCCAGCAGCTTCACTAGTGGCCGCAAGCGGCGCTGTTATAGCTATGACGGTAGCGTACTACCCAGGCAGAAATTTACAGTCGAATCGAATAACTGGTTCGGAACGTTCTCGGCAAAGTTCGGACGGCGTCGGATCAACGTAGATTTCACGTTGGCATGTAATACCAAGCCTACGTTGTTTGCCAACATCGTTAGCCAACGTCGAACCCCGTTTTGAACCCATAATATCAGTGTTGGCAACGAACCATGGCTCGACATACCCATATAGACATCGAACGTGAAATCCATATGGATTCTACATGGAGAAACATTCGGACGAAGATTCGACGTGGATTCCACGTCGAATCTACGTGTTTTAGAGGTGTGTCTGTTAGGATAGGTACGAGGTGTTACAACGTCATCCCAACTGTAAAATCTGCGGATTATCTACTAACATTTTTTTTCTTATTTCGCCTCTTTCAGAAATAATACAAAAATCATATTTATTACACACTTTTCACAACAAGAAATATGTCCAGTCCAAAAGATGTAATTCCAATATTACAGCGGACCTCTTCCATTCCCATTCCCTCCAGCCAAAACAACGACTACTCCGGGCAAAATAACTACTCGTTTCCCAGAGTTCCAATACCTCCTCGCGGTCTCCGTTACCGTCCTCCGCTACCGATATAATCAACAATTTTTGGCTGAAAAATATGTATGGAAAGAGCGCTGCGCGCTGTAAACCAATGCAAGTCAACGGAGCGCCGGATTCGATTTGTTTCATATAATACGTAAAGCGTCGATCCGCGCGGCGTATCCATATCCCGGGCGAAATTAGATTCCGCCTAAGAACCCTCGGATTCCGCATGGTAATTTCGCGTGCGCTGTTTCCGCGCCGAACAAATCAATTTCGTTTGCGAATTTCACCTGCAACGTCCTTCCGACGTCGACCGACGTCGTCTACGGCGATTAATTCGCCGACCGTAATTTCCCTTTGACGCGACGCCGCTTGTCTTGCGACCGCAGAACGTCACACATTTCGGCGCCATTTTCAAACGAACAATTTTCCCCGAGTGTATCAACGCCGCTGATTTCCGATTTTTTCGCATTCATTTCCCAGTGTCTTGTCGCCGCGAATTTTATCACGTCGTAAATTCAAATTTCGCCCGTAACGCGTTGACGTACGCGACACCATCACGATCGGCGTTGTCGGCGATATTGCAAGATTTAGAAAGCGAAATGAAAAAAGAGTGTTAATGCGCGCACGAATCGCGAATGCATTAAGGACGTTTTACAATGAGGCGACGTTCCTTTGGTCCTTCAAAGGCCCTTTGCGCCTCCGCTATTAAAATCTCGTAATGGATCGCGATGCTTGCTCCCTCGCTCGCTGCTTTGTGTTTTTCATTAGCTCGGTGTATTGTGATTGTCGCGCGTATAAAATATCGCGCGAGCTTAATTTTATAATTTAATTTGCGGGGGGAACGCGTCGACCACGTAAAAGAGACAAACATAACCACTTTTTAAAGGTTTCGAGCGCGCGTCTAATTGAATCGCGAAAACGATGAAAGAAATTTTCGAGCAGACCGACAGACGAGGCCGACGCGCGATCTTCGATTTAATGACAAATCCTTGCATGGAGGGTAGTGTAACGTTCGTGGGAGTGCAATGAAGGCTGTGCATGAGGGCTGTAATACGATTACACCCCAGGGCTTCAGCGCACTATTCCTGGACCCGCTAGATTTCGAGCTATTACGTTGTTTCCGGATAAACATTTTATGCGATCGTATCTAGGGAAATTTGAGGATTAATATGTAACGGTGTTAATTAGAGGGAATCTAAGCGGATGAATAATTTAAGCGGAGATAACTTTTTGCCGCTTAATTTGAGCGTGAGATGTATCCGACGCGGACTGTTTTTTGTTCGTGTTGGGTTGTTTAATTTAATGTTTGCCCTTGTATGGGAATTAAGGGGGACGGCGTTATCACGGAGTTCGTGTTAGGAGTTTGTTGTGGCAACGTAGTTCTTTTGCGGTCTTTTGCGTTTTTAGGATTTCCGAATTAAAAGGGTGTGAATAGTGGTTGTTGAAAAATATCAAATTGCGATTTGTCAGGAAAAAATGTATATTGAGGTGTCTGGGTACCCATATAAGAGTATCTGAATGAGGGTATTTAAATAGGGGTGGCTACACGGAGGCTTCTAATTAGGAGTAGCTGAATAGAGAAGCGAAAATAGAAAGCGTCAAAGAAGGATTGCTACGGTAAAATGTCGATGTAAAAAGTATGAATGAATAAATTACTTTACTTGTTAGCATTCGCAGCTATTATAAAAGAAATATATATACTTTTTCATAATAAAATATATAACTTTATATAATAACATAATAAAACATGTAAAATTTATAACTTTATATCGAATTATATAATATTACTTAAATTGAAAATATACTCCGAGAACCTAATGTTCTCTATCAAAACTGTCTTATTATGTTAATGTTATACAAAATTTCTGAGTCGGACAATTGTTTTTGTATATTTTTTAAATATACAGAACTTATAAATTTAATTATAACAGTGCCATTAGTTCACGTTTTTGTAACACAAAAAATCTGCCAATAATACTTTGCAGGAACCATAAAAATAAACTACTTTTTGATGGGGCAAAAATCATAGTATGTTATTTTTAAAATCTCCAATAACTGTGATGAATGTTTTTATTAAAAAAGACACTAACTTCGTTGCACCAGACTTTCGACATTATCTTAACAAAAATTCAAAACTTTTTATAATCGTTGAAGACTTAAAAAATACTTAAATTGTCTACCATTGATAAGTTATTTTCTGCCCTGTCAACTCTTCTACTAAATGCCCAGCAATGTTCGCTGAGTATAAATAACAACAGTTCCACACACACGTTTGCACATCGACATCTGAGCTGCACCTGTCGAAACTTTTTACAACGCAAACTGTTTCCATTTAAAAAATGGCTTCCCAACCCTCATCTACCCCATCCTCTGAAATCCATTACTATTGCATTCCGTAATAATCTATTCTCTAAGCAAATTCTTGGCAAACAGAAAAATGTACGAAAATAAAATTCTCATGCCAGAAAATTACCTCAACCAAGCCCAACCATCCGGCCGCCAAATCTCCACAAATGTCTACCCCCTATCCTCCACTCGTCCAGCAAAAAACCTCGTCGTTCATCAGATAAAGTCGCCCGACATGCGTCGCGATTAAAAATGACACCGTCGCGCGAATTACGTCCGCGTGACCCGAAAATTTGCAGCAACTTCGACCGGGTTACAGGCGTAAGCGATTTCGCTGACAATTGCTTCAAATGAACCGACTGGAGTTTATCATTGATGCACGATATTGTTGCGTTTACCGAGGACCTTTGTTAGTTTTCCGACGGGGCAATACGTGAGCCGCATTGTTAACTCATATCTCCTCGGGCGCGAGCCCTAGGCGCTGCTATCCTTCGCGCGCAAATAGCCGACTTTCATTGTGTTTAAGCACACCGCGTCTGTAATTATTGCGCTACGCATTGCGGAAACCAAACAATCCAAAGCCTTCTGAAAGTGCTGCTTTTTGACCTGGAGTAATGTCAAATTTTTCGGGGAAGCCGTGCGAAAAAATGTATCCTGAATAAATAAGTGGGGCTACTATTTGCTGACCAGACTGTTGACAGACTGTGCCCAAACTGAGCTTAGCACATTTATCAGCTAAAGTCACACGGGATATGAGTTGCAAATGCAGCTCTTAATAATACAGATGGAGTAAGCCAGTACATGCTTACTCGACATGGAAATTTGTTTAAGTGAGCTATCCTAGAGCTCATTTAATGTAACCTTAATTAAGGTTATATCAAATTAATGGCTTGGTCTGAAGTTAAAAGTTTTATGGTATTGTTTCTTCAGTGTATTAATAAACTCGTAGAGAGTTTCTAGCCCAAACATCTACTTAATTAAAATGATGCAATATCGCAATATTTCAACGTATAACATTGGTAGGAATAACTGTATATTGTCCTTTCAAAATGGTTTTTAACGTAGTTTACAGTCAAAGTTTTTGGATTAAATTCAATCTCAGGAAATCAATTCCTCTGCAGGCAAACCTGGCACGTTTTTCTTCCTCGATGACAAAGTTGTCATGTAAACATGCCGAAAGAGAGAAAGCAGCAGCGTCTCCGGGCCGGGAGGTGTACGCAATTTTTCGCTGCTTAAAATTCGGCGGACGTTCGGTTATAAAATGACCACTTTAGGAGAGTCGGTGTATCCTTCCGGAGTCAGATCCGTGGGGTGACGCGTAAAAATGGAAAGTTCACCGTAACCGAGCGTTTCTTAGACGGAACACTTTTTCGCAAACGGAATTCAAGTTTCGCCGCGCGGCGATTCCTAATGGCCGTTGAGATTTCGAGGGAAAACTCGTGGGACGTGTTCGACGAGACACCGTTTCAGTAAGACACGCTGAGGAACTTCCGACCGGAATAATCGCAGCAAAAAAATTGCCCATTAATTCACGCGAACGCGATCGTGCGGTTTAATATCGCAGCATCAAAAAATCTTTTTTGTCCAATGTGGATAAAAAATTAACTTTTTTGTCCTATATATCCGGTACAAAATGGTTCTTTTCCGCGCTCGCGGGTCACTTTTCTCCCTTCATACAAACACTCAAAACATTCATTTTCATACGTGCATGGAAATGACCACGTTTCCTAACCAATAAAACATCAGAAATGTGCGCGATTTCCGACTGGTGAGTTGGGAGTACATTTCTTGGACACTGGTATGGACATTGAACGTTTCCATGCCAACATGAAGTTGGCTACTTTGCTCTCGTTTTACTGGGTAGGGAATCATGACCATTCGATGCACTTATGATAAAAAATATAGTGTGTAATATGGGCGAAATGGTCAATTCTCACTCGTCTAAGGTATTAAAAACCTCGATCTTCTCGACAATTTCTAACATATCGCCTTTGATGCACAATACATTATTTTATGCGTGTACAAAAAATATCGTTCGCACCTCGGACGAAAACACCACATCGCACCCTTGGTGCGAAATATAATATTTGCGGCCACGAGCCACTTTTACTCCCTTCATAAAAACACTAAAAAATTACTTTTTTATGCAGACTAGGGGGCTCCGCTCGCTTCGCTCGCTCCGCCCCCTGCGCGCTTCGCGCGCCAACCCCCGGGGGGGGGGGGGCTTCGCCCCCCGTTGCCGCATTCCCCAATGTACTTTTTGCCATAATTGTTTTTTTATTA
>JABFPB010001025.1:0-28721 GCA_022817645.1 Ceratoteleas bidentatus | reverse complement strand
TATACTTGCTGCTTCCGAAATTTAAGAAAAACTAAAAAAATTACAAAATTATCTTGTGTGCTTTTGGTCTGTGAAAAGTTGTGCATATGGCCTATTTACTTTTGTGCTTATGGCCCCTAATTAAGGTTGTTTTTGTGTTTCGGGCCATCTCCGGCAATATCAATAAAGATATTTTCACTAATTAGCTTCATAATTATTGAATAGCAATCAATCTTCCCCTCTCCTTTTTTCATACAAGAAATTATTTTATATTTTATTTATTAAAGTAATCTACCTTCACTTTCACTTCATTAATTTCGAAAAATGTAAATTTCAAATCGACCATGCAAATTGGTTTTATGCAATTCCAAAATCAACCTAAACAGAATCAGGAAAGCGAAACGAAAGTGAAGCCACAATTGCAATTCAATTCTATACAGACTCCAATTCACACCGGTCCCCTCCTTTTTATCCTCAATATCTCTAACTTGTACCCGAAATTGTTGTTTTACTGTCCGTTTTTAAGCACCGAATCACCCCTCCACCGCACAAGGGTTAATTACCACCCTTTTTGCGGTATAATTTCCACCGCTTCCCAGTTTAACTTTAATCGAGCCCAACAAACAGACTAATTGTTAAATGCAAGAACCCACACAAAGCTCGTGTGATTCATTTGACCGTGACCAGCGATTTTACGGGTTCGCTTAACACTCGACCGCAAAAAACTGCGACGTTCAATGTTCATCGTAACATCTGGTTCGAGTGCGATGTTCACGCATAGGGCGCAAACAACGGATGTATCTTATTAAGCTATAATTAGCAGCGGCCAGCAACGGATATCAGCTGTCGAAAACAAGTATCGAACGTCCGTCCAGATGCCCGCGGCTTTAATGGCACTCTTAATTTGAAACGTCGATATCCGCGCGGAATGCAAAAAGACTCCGAACGGGAAGGAGCGAAAGGATCAGTTTTGCTGGTCGCGCTCTCATTCGGTATGCGTCGGAATTTATATACCCGGACATTGATTGCACAGCTCCAATTTAGCGCCGCTGTTGAACTTTCCCATTTACCGATTACTTCGGCCAACGGTCAGTTTGCCGTGCCGTCCGTCGAATAGATCATTAATTTTACGTCATACACGGTGATTTTGTTTAGAAGTGCGCGCGAATTGCGCGGCATGACGACTGCTCGCGTTGCTGATTTATGGAGCCATTTTTGCGAAAAAGTGATTGCGAGTGTCGCAGCGCGCGAGTGATAAGACGCGCGCGATAATCGCGACCGAGCGAACGAGCAATTCGGCGGCATCGATCTCGGAAAATTGGAATATAAATCCAATACTCGACTCCGTGCAGTCGCAACTTGTCGTATCTCAAACAGAGTGCGGCTCGTTTACATTTTGTCAAGCGAAAGTGGGTCGAATCAATTACATAACTTCCTTTTTTTATCGCCGTACCAAATTCGCCATTTTTCCCGTCAGCGCTCGTTAATGCAGTTCACTGTTCTTGGGACACGCGCTTGTTTGCTAAATTGTTTTACCATACGACGCGACCGAATGCCGGGGCAATTTAGTTCATATATCGACGAGCCAATCGGATTGTTCGACTTCTGATTTAAGTTTAAACAATATAGGCTTTCGACGACGAGAGTAATGAGGTAAATCGTCGATGAATTTATTGGACAAATTGTTGGTGTTTGTCATCGTTGGAAATACGAATGCATGACATTTTGGTGGCAAATTTTTTTCCAATTTCCAGGAGTATTATTTTATTTCTTCGCTCTGGAAGCGTTCCTCGTGAAAATGGAAATTTGACATGTGTATACCATTCAGTCAAGTGTCACCTTTCTGATTCCACTAGGGGTGAACAATTTAGCAATGTTCCACATCTTAGTGATAATCACATTAAGCCGAATATCCCGGATTTGACGGAACTCTTGAGCACTTACATAATTACATAATACAATTACGTAATACTAGTGTTAAACTTTGATATTTCTATTAAGTAACCAGGCTGTAACTCCGGTGTAGTTATGATTTTGATGGTGTGAACTCTTTTGTTCATACTTAATGAATGGCATTGAAGTATCCCGATGGTCTGCACAAAGAAAATTATGTGCAGGGCTAATTATCTTCTCATGGAATTATGAGATCTTCTCACTGTGTAGCAGCGAACGAGATTAAAATAATTATATCGTGGTTCCCGAAGTAATCGAAAGTGTGGATTGTAAGGCCAACAGTAAGAGTAATCACTTAATTCGCTACACTCATTTTCCGTTTCAATTTCAGTCTGCAGATGAATTAAAACTGAACTACTAGAAAGATGGGATATGTAACGATTATAATAATTTTCTTAATCATTACTGCAAAATGTGTTTTACTGCATGTCCTTAATAGTCATATAATTCGCTTTTCATTTATATATCCGGTAAGACGACAGAAAGCTTTTAAAGCAAAATTTTCTCGTATTTTAATAGTAAATAATACATTCAATATTGGATATGATATTTGGTTTGAAATATCCCGATCCTTTTTACCTCAATAATATATTTAATTGATAATCCTTTTTTAAGAATATTTATTTATTTATATTTATTTATGAACAAATCGACGTTTTGTTCTCTGCTGTGTGAAATTTATGTTTTTCGTTAACGAACTTATACATGCTATACAATTAGATCTTTCAATTAGTTTCAGGACTAAAATGTCCGTCTCTTAAATACCCGCATTAAATATGTAAGCTACTCCGTTCTATGCTAATGAGTAATACTTAGAACTTATTATACCACAGATCGATATAATAATGAGATTACTAAATTATCGTCGAATATACATTGCATAAAAATATATTTACATATTATACAGCAACCCCGTGAATGATTAGTCTATTTACTTGCATTATCTTCATTAATTGTTTATGCTATCATTGATTATTTTAATTAATCGAAAATATGTACGAAGCTACTAAATTTCGTAGGCAGGACTTCGCACAGCCCACACAAATACAGCATTAACATTGCTATATTTAGCATTGAGTGCATTCGCGATTTATACTGCTAACTGAATAATTTTGGCGCCCAACAAATTTAAGATGAGTATTGTACAATATTTACTCAACATAAACATGCATAATAGCATTGATACAATTACAACAAACTAAAATAACACAGTGACAAGTACAATAAACCGTAATACAACTAAAAACAACTATTCCTGAGTTCATGAAGCTCCGCTGTAACTGAATATTCCCGAATTTCGTAACTAGATTAAATATTTTTAATGTATTTACAACCACGTTTACTCAGTGAAGGACTAACTTGACCTGTCCGACGATGCAACATTGGCACTGCAAACAAATGCGCAAACGTGATCCATCTTGCAACAAACATCTCGACATCCATCCTTGACAAATTCGTCATAACTGACCAGCGCACGGTTCACTTGCATGCCCCTAATGATCTGACCTTGGCAGATGCAATTAGAGCCATACTTCAAAGCCAACGTAACCAGCACGAAATACGAGTAGGGTACTGCCTGGCAAACTGAATTATCGTGAGAACAATGATGCAGTTTCGACGATCTTCGATCGACCGAGCGTTGGCGTCGCTCAACATATGCCTAGTGCGTATTAGAGCGTCGTTACTGTAACTGCCGCACCCTTCCTCGCTATACACGCAATTAATTTAGGATAATCCTAATCACTAATTGCTCGAACCAAATTGGTGTCGCATTTAGCCGCGAACGTTACTACGTGACCGCCACGTCGCGACTGGATTTCGATTACTGATAACCGAACGATACGCCGTACACGATTTTTAATTACGATTAGAACTAGTTTATAGCTTTTCGATCGCTCGATGGAGGCGATCCTGACCGATTGTCAGTTCCGGGACTATTGTCCCAATTTTTCTATTCAGATAACGTTTATGCATTTTTAAAGGGTATTTAAATAGTGGGTATCAGTGTGAGGCAGATTGTGGTAAAAAGTCATCGGTTTGATCAGTCATACATAACGGTTAATTATAACAGATCGTGAAACTTATAATTAATCTAGTGTTATAATTATTCTTGTGAAAACAATATTCTTATATTAATTTTCCATCTGCAAAAGTAACGAAATAAAATGTACCAAGGTATTCGAATAGAATCAGTCCCGAAACAGATTTTATCACATTCATTTATAATGTGAGCTTCATTGTCAAACATTTGGTGCTCGTCAAACACCACTATTTGCAAAGTTATCAAGCGCTGGCAAATTAAATTTAAAAATACATCTTACAATGTTGCTCTTATATTTAGTAGCTTGAAACTGTTTCTCATGTGCGTCCCAACCGTGGTTCTTAATCATTTTAAATTATTCAGTAATTTCAGTGGATTCGTGCCCGGAATATGAGAAACGTTTTATTTTTAGAACGAACTTTTTTAGCGGGATTTCGGTAATATCTGAACGGTTTTCCTACCTGTACAGGTCACATTTTCTTTAATCCTGGCTTTCTATTCCCGAAATAATAAATTATAGACCTCTGCATATGTAATTGTCAAAAAGACACGTTCTCTATGCTGAATTTCGACCGAATGATGGATTTGGACTGTACTTTTGAAATATTTCCGTTTTTTTTAGATTCCAATTATCGATTTGAATATCGATGTGTGTGCAATCTGTGAAGAGTTTTTAGAAATATTTCGAGAAGAAAGAAATTTGAAACTTTGAAACGATATATTTTAGAGTGTGGCAATTTTAAAGAGATAAATGGTCTCAAAAATGTTCCACTGAATCCAAATTGTCGGATACATTATTAACTTTGTTCATTTGCGAAGAACATTTTGATACCTACCTAAATGGAAAATAGTCAATCACATATTCATTCAAGTCGTCATTCAGTAAACATTGTATTTCATACGTTCTGTTGATTAATATTTCATTTAACGAGTAAATTACCGGAAAATAACGTGAAAAACGGATTGCGGAACGTTTTGTGAAATTGCACATTTGAGTTCGCATTGATCCCACATAAATGCGGTGTTGCGTAAAGTGTGTGAATTAATGCACAGTAATGTCAAATCATCTAGTACTCCGTTCTGCCAAGGTCGGACGTAGCATTAGGGTTGGGCATAAATAAGCGTTGTTTTTGAATTTGCGGCGACACGCAACGACCAACGGCTGACAGAATATTTGCTAATACAGCGTAACATCACGACACGTAACATTCATTTATTATTACGGCCGAGGTATAAATTCGGCCGTAATCTCAGTTGTATAAATTATTTATGGATTTTCATTACGTGTCACCTAATCAGAGCACAATATATGAATCACGATATCAACGCTCTACTATACGTACTCCTAAATGATAATTCGCAAATAACATTTCTTTATCTAAATGAAGGAGTATAAGCAAGGAGTTGGTTAAACCATGATTTTTTTACTAAATTTACAAATCTTTAGGAAAGTGCTACAAACTGAATTTAATTAATTTGAATTATTTAAATGTGGCAATTAAAATAAATTTGTTTGAATTTTTATGAACGTTTCATTTTATATATTTTCTGACACACAATTATCACAATCATAATTTATACAACGTCCATCTGTTGTATTATCCTATTATTTTTCGTTATCAAAATCACTCTATTGGGAGAAGTTGAAATAAAGTTATTTTTATTTGATAGAGGCTTGGAGTACGCCGTAAGCGGTAACTTTACACTGAAAATAATTGGTGCTAATATTAGCTTTACGAACGGATTTAATCAATTAAGCTAAAAAACGTATTCTAAACTTGAAAGAACCGAATGGTACTGGATTCAAATGAATTTCACCTCATTCCAACGATTAATGGAGTTGAGATAATTCCATGAATCGTTTGGACATGTACAACTTCACGAGGGAGTTGATTCAACCGAATTTCCGTGAATTGCTTCCCATGTAGGTTAGATTTTACGGCATTTCAGACAACTTCTTTTAACAATTTAATGCATCTCATGCATAAGTGTTTATGTATAGAAAAGAATATATAAAGCTTTAACCACTTTATATTTATTCGGTTATCTAACTGTCTGATGTACTTGATTTACACCATTAGGTATCACACTGTCGAACGATTTTAGTAGTCAATTGAATATTCGTTATAGAAGGTTGTTTGAAATGTAATATCGTAACATTTTCATCTTTCACAATGTCACCAAATCTCATTCGCCAATATGAACATGTGATACTACGCAAACACGAGATACTGCATAAGACCTATTTACGTCACTAATTAATTTCAGAGCAATTATAGGTCACGCGCAATAGTACTGCAAAACACTTTAGTCGTAACAGGAGGATAAGAAGTTTGATAAAAGCAGAAACTGTTAAAATTTACGTTCCAAACACAACGCAAAATCATACAACCACTCAAATTTATGTGCAAAATTATACGTAATTGTAAAAGCAAGAGTGGGGGAAATTGTATTTGCCTGAAATTTCGTTAGATTTAATAGATCATTATTTGATAATCGTTTACCATCAGGGAAGCATAATTTTCGACATGTAATCGCTAGACAATGCATAGGTATCGACATTTTATTACTCATAATTCGTTTCGTATAATAACCAGGAATCTGTGCTTACGACGTGAGGATGATGAATTGTGTTCTGAAATTTTGTGCGACTTTGTACGAAATACAACGGACATCAAAGAAACTCATTAATCAGCGACGTCAGACATTTAAGGGGAAATTCATCGATGCTTGCGTTTCGTTAAAATGTTAATTGAACGTTATTATCAGCCACAAAAAACGTCGATTCATTACATTGCAACGTTTATCATGCACTTGTGCGTCCAACAAACTCCGTGTGTTTTTGTATCTAACCGTATACCAACAAAAGTAGTAATTGGCACGACAAAAAGTATCATTTCGAGCGTCTAACGTTTTTCCCGTTCTCTGCTATTCCCACGTCGGCTGTTTAAATTATGAAACGACTTAGCAACAATTACTATAACGTGAACTACAGTCCAGGCAAATTGCTTTATTTTGAATTTACCATACAAACGGGCTTGCGTCGGAAACGACGAAACCGTATTTCGCTGAGGAAAATGCGGAGGAAAATATCCAGTAGGATCGTTTCAGCTATTGCACCAGGAATCGTAATAATAGGACTACAATTGTGATACTTATGAACTGAAAGTGGACTATACTTTGTCCTACCTATAATATGTACTTCGTAAAAAAATGTGTTTTTCAAATCACTTGCATTTCGTTTGGATACGATCTTTAATTTTATTATATACATTTTATGGATTGCAACTTAGTTCTCGTAACCATAACTTCAATGGAAAATGCACAGAGAATCTGAATACCCACAAACCTGGATTTATCTGGATACAAGCTGAATGAGCTCTAGAACAAGAAAAGTTGAATGATCAATGCAGCGTTAATCGGAATGATTTATTTTCATAAGCCTGGAGTGTGAATAGTGTCAGTTAAGAATGGCGAGTATGTATTTATCTTCACTTGCAAAAATTACAAACAAAACCGAAGAAAAGTCGATACGAGGCGTTCAAAAAGCCGCGGGAATAAAAAGAAATGTCAAGATTCGAGACAAAAATGACTACTGTGTCATTTCAATTTGACTTCTTGCTCTGCATTATGCGCACCTTCCGCTCTTACATTGCTTTTACATTAACCCACTTTTCGAAAACTCATAGTACGCGGACCCCACTCGGAAATGATAATTTCGTAACTGCTTCAGTTCCTGTAAACACGGTCTGCAAAAAGTCTCTATCGACACTTCAATCGAACCTGTCACTAAAGGAAGGCTCTCGTACAAAAGACGAATGTTAATTGTATTAATAATTACTTTAAGTAATTCCTTTAAGTAATTTAAATCATTCAATTAACTTCAGTCTCGAACAATTTTACAATATATAGTCGGAAAAGAACATTTTAGTGGAATCCTGCTACAAAGATTTCGATACTAACAAGCGTAATCGGATTGCAGTAATAGCTTTAAGAGTGTTTTTCAAATAATCTTTCAAATAGCTTCAATAGTTCAATAGCTTCTCTAGACTATTTCTAAATTCAAAACTTTTACTTTGGCACCAAGTTCAGAAATGTATTACGTGGTCCAAATTTTTCGCCTGGACATCGGCCAAAAAATTCATCTTCCATTTTGTCATGACGCTTAGCATATTTTTACACAGAATATGCTAATACTTACGTGCAAAATGAGTCCAAATTTTAACTTTTCTCTGATATTGTATATTGGTTTTGTACATTTTATGAGATTGTTCGGAAGCTTCGGAAGCAGCTTCTAACATAATTCAGTTCGAATCTGTCACATTTTTCGAATAAAGTCTAAAAACCGATCAAATTTTAATGGCAAACTGCACACAAAGCCGTCGCGCCCGCAAACACATTTGCCGACCAATAAAATAACAATGGCGCACAATGAAGAATTATTAAAGCGACCCAGTTGCACGTGATTAACATCGCGAAGGCTGCGCATTCGATGACACGCATTTATTATCTCGCACTTCTTTTCGCGTAACATTGTTAATTTTGAGTAATATTCGCTAACGGCGAACCCTGGACATATATTAGTCATCCTATTATTGGAAGGCCAACTTTACACCCGGCTTCGTTCAATGCGCAAAATGGAAAGATGCCAATAACACAAAATTGCAGCGTTGCGCGCTGCCCGCTTGGTTTTATAATGGTCGCGTATTTAATCATCGTAATTAAACACAATCGCGGGGCCGTACGAAATGAAATATCGTATTATTGTAAATTCGATTCGCCGTAGCTTATATTGAGCGATTATAATGATCATCGAAATTATTGTAGCAAATGAGTTAAGCCAATTTTGATCGTGCGCGTCGAAAAATGCAAATCGCCCGGCATGAATTATTCAAAGATTTGAGGTGTAATTATGTCGCGAACCAATGTTTTGCGTGCCTCCTGTGCTGTTATGTAATGTGTAATTTATCTTGCTGGAAATTCGGTCGATTGAACGGCCTGATACATTTTCGAGCGGAAAAATCGTTGGTTACACTGTTACGACAGTTTAAGGGCACATTGTGGCAAATCGTCACGTTAATATGAGTAATTACTAAAATTATTCTTTTAACTACAATTACAGTAGTACAATATTTGACCGGTAGACAAAACGGTCAAATAGAATTCACCTGATAATTCAATGGATATAACAAGATAATTTTAATAGTTTTTGGAATAAATTTCAAAAACAATTAAATATAATAAATATTTCTTATTGCAATTAAAAAGCTGCTAAAGATTAATGTTATGAAACATGACATTAAAAAGCTATTATAACTCTAAAAATTGTATCGTACTTGTCTTTAATAAACATTTAATTAAATTAAAAAGTTACAGCTTGTTTCGAAGTATTTTAGTAAAAATATTATTAAAAAAACACAAGAGAGGCAAAAGAGAGTGAAACGTGCGACTTTCCGAAAACTGTCTGGGGAGGAACCTTGTGTTTTTCGGTCACATGTGACAACAATTTAATTTTTCATTTTAACAGTTAAACTATGCAGATAAACGTCAATTAAAGGTTTAGCTTAAATATCAATTTGACTAGCACTAGCTTAGGAACTTAAGACGAAGTCAACGCATAAAATGAACATTATATATGTCGTCAGTAATGAAAAAAAGTTTATCATAGGTTACCTTCAGATGATCAAAAAAATGTTGACCGGTAAAATCCTAACTACAATACATCTTTTGTTAGTTGTAATTAGATTAATTCATACTGGAAACGACCTTAAACAATTAATTCGCAAAAACGTTTCAGCGAGCGGTTAGCCAACTTTTACTTAAGTACATATCGATTCATCAGAAAGAGTCTTTCTCTGGCGAGGGAACTATTTTACTTAGAGCGAAATGAAGAAATGTCATTTCATAATGCGAATTCGATTCTCATAAACATTATAAATTCATTTTCCCAGTGTACTGTTCTATTCACTGATTGCCTTTAGGAACACAAGAAATGTCATACGTCGTTCTACAGGCGTCCGCGACAATCGTTCGAGCCCTAATGAAACTCAATAAAGACATTCGATTATGTCGGTTCGCGAACTCTTTCACGCGGTAACACCACGTGACACTACAAGCCAAGTGTCTAGTTGCACCTCGGCAAAACCCGGAATTCCGCCTCTTTCTTATAATTAATAAGAATAAATTAATGGTTACCAAGTACCACTTTCAGCATCGTTTTTCAGTCGGGACTGGTGATAAACACACGATTATAATTTTTACGAGACAGCCCGCATGATCGTATTTTATTCGTCGTGACAGGAAAAATGATTTACGCGACGCGTCCGAAGAAGGGCGTTCCATTAATGCATGCGTTCGAATTAATTTGGACGCTGGTCGTAGCGCAAATTATTTTATTTGCAGACGATAAATATTACGGGTGATTTATTCTCGGGCGAAACACAGTAAGAAGACCGCGACAAATTTGCGGGGATCACTGGCGATTTTGTGCCGAGCCGGGAAAAAGACGACTGGCCTCCTTTCGAGTTTCATATAATGAAGTAATTTGTGCGGAACGACAAAAGCCGATTAAACGATATTAAAATGATATTCGAGAGGCGCTTGCGCGCTAAGTAATGCGAATTACTTTTTCCGAAAATTCGACCAAGACGCCGTCGAGCGGTCAATTCTCGTCAGCAGATTAGCACACCGAGACGAAATAGCGGTTCGGACAGAGGTAAACTTTGCTCCGCAATTTCACACGTTTTGCGATGCTATTTGCGCTCATGATGAAACTGATTGGGAAATATCGTATTTAATCTCGAACGCGGTGAAGAATAATAGTCTACCATAAATATGCGGGACGTTGGAATATTAACGTCAAAATTCAAATGCTGCGAAATTATTAGGACGTGTTACGTTGGATATCTCTTCGAAATTTACATAACAAATTGTAACTGATATTTACTTTCACTTATCGTTTTTGTTACTAGAAAAACGACGTAATTCAATTCTAACGTTTTTAATCGCCTACAATTTTAATGAACGCTGTAAGATGTTGCAGTAACATTTCTTGGTTTGCTATCTGGATTTCGAAGTCAGTAGCTAAAATGTTGAAATTTCCCCGATCCTAATCTGACTCGGTTACTACTGCTCCTGGCCAATGAACAGAGCTATCTTCCAGCAAAGGATTTTGCAGTAAGTACAATAACGCTCGTAGGAACAGAGGAAATGGCAATATAATTTGTGATACCACTTCGGGCTGGACACGCAAAGAACGGGGTTTTCATAAAAACATATATACATGCACTCTGCACGCTGGTACATTAATTCCTTTTTGCCGATCCGACCTGATGAAGTTTCGCAGCTCGTGCGCGTACATTTTTTCGCGAGCTGCGGCAAACATTTTGGCCGAGTACATGTGCCCGGCCGACTCTCCCGAGGAATCGCCAGCAGCTTTTGGTGCAACTTCCATAATGGCATTACTTGTCGCGGCGTCGCCGGAAATTAGATAACTTGAACGAAAAATTTCGCGAAAGTGCCAGCGCGGCTAAATGAATTAATGTTCTCGGTGAAAACTTTTTTTTCGTCCGCCGCATCTTACTGCGCATCGCGCGGCTTTCATTTGCGACTCGACAAATGGAGGGGAAAATGACTGCGCTGCAGATGCCGTGCATACATACGCCGGCACATTTTTCACGGTTAATGCGCAGGATAAACACACTTTCGACTCGTATCAACACGGAGAAGTTAGTAGACTTAAGTTAAACGTATAGCACGCCTTAAAAAAGGCACCGACATTTAAACTTCGTCCACGAAGCGGCAGCCTTTGATGTTTGCGCTCGCGATACCTTGTCCAGGATATGTCTGTGCTTGATCAAATCGGAGTTGAAGGAGACTGTTTAGTAATACAAATTGTTGGTATTTGAATGGGAAACGGAAAAGTTAGTTTCAATGGTAGCGTTTTATTTAATTAATAATGAATGTTTTGACTTTCTTAGGAAAGGGCCTGGGTCAAAATTGGTAATCATCGAGAACAAAATTGTTCTCCTCGATAGGTCTCCAAATGTGTAGAAAATACTACCTGTAACTTCAAACATAGTGGGATTGGTGTAAAGTCGAGTTAGCAACACACATTTTTGTTCGATATTTGCTAAAAAAGCTACCCCTTGACAAAATGTAAACACAAATCGCAAAAAAATAGTCTCCTCGATCGGTCTTATAATACATGCAAAATACTCCCTGTGAGGCAAAACTTTATAATGATCTTGCGCAATAACGATTTGTTTTTTATATGTTCCATCATTTAGAATTTTCTGTTCGCTGAACAGACTTCACATTTTCAGGATAAGAGTTCACAGAACTATTGTAGTGAAATTATTCCAAGTGTGACTTATTGTTCATGATTATTATAATTCCCCGTTTTCATACTGCATTTCGTATTTCATTCATACATGTGGTATCATCTAATAAGATCAGAACATAACGTACAAACGCACAATTGGCCAACGAGGCAAATAGCAAAATTCCTTCCATTCATAAGCAAAAAGTATCATTGTTCTGCGAAACAGATAACGGGTCAAGGCGAAACAATCTGAATTGTACATGACACACATTGTAGTGTCTGCTTGAATCCAAATTGTAAACTAACAAATGAACAATTCTTTTGTTGTAAATGTCTAATGTGACATGAAAAACTTTCTCCTTGGTCGTTGCCGTTCTTGTAAGGGTTGTGGTGTAATTAGATTTCTAATTGTTAACTTTATTAGTACGAATTATACTTCGTCTCTGGTTTCATTTTCTGTTATGTACAAATTAGATTTGAGATACGGGCTTTAAAGCTGTATAATACAGACAATATAGTTCTAAAGAGCATTTTTTAAGAAATCTCTCCTTAATGGCACTGTGGTCGTTTTTGTCATATTTTTTCATAGGATTACTTTTTTCGCACGCCCTTATTTTTCAATTACTTTTATTTTTATATGTATAAATATGTATAAATATTCATTCATGGTGTAACTAAAAGTACTACTTTTTATCACATTTATCTATTAAAATAAAAAAAATGATGACATTTGTTTTAAATGTCATCATTTTTTTTCTAAAATTACATATGAAACAATCCAGTTCCAAATGTTCGAATTTCACATATAACCTAACAAAATAATGATAAACGATATTGTTTACCAGCAATGAATAAAAATAAAAATATTTAAAACAGACGATGTTAATTTTATAAAAATCTATAACAAAAATCGTTAGAGCAGTATGAATATATTAAAACAAAAACATGATGTTACAAGTGCATTTGTGCTGTGAATTTCACTTCATTAACCGCGGCGATAGATTCAGCATCACCTTCTATTCTTGTTCAAGACCTATTACACATTCGTATGAACAATCCATTATTCCGTACAGACAAAAAGTCGCATTCTCTTTTGCGGCGCGCAATAATAAATATTGCAGTTGAGCGCGTATTTGAAAAGTTTCATAATGAACAGTCGTAATGAACAAAAACAAGTTTGAATAGTTCGCAGAGTCCCGCGTTTGGTTAACTTTTTCAATGAATTATTTTAACAATGTACGTACGCGTGGCTCATGTTTTTATTGGCGTCAGATTTGATCGGTTCTCGCGTGACACAAATTGGCTCGAATCGCGTTTGCAAAATGGAGAGCTCCAAAAACAACGAGAATGACAAAGAGAAGTGCACGTGTTACACTGTTTTACACTGCAAGATGAACAAATAATTGTATCCTGCAATTATACTAGTTTATACAAATTGGAGTTTTGTTGCATTTATATCAACTTAAAATAAATCCTATAAATCAAATAAAGATGTGCAAATAAAATCGAAATGATCTGTAAACGGGGTGCTACAATCGATCGACTCCCGTTTAGCACACACATTTTTGTCATCACAGAATTTGTGTTCGTGTTGTGAACTTCGTATCAGTTCACTTCGTAACCTACTTTTCAAGTTTCTGAAAGTATGTGCTTAATTTCCGAACTTCGACAATCAGTAACGACTTATTTCAAAAAACGGAATCCGACTTGCAATAGTACTTTCGACTACTTCACCACTGACTTTTCACGTGTGATTCTGGTCCAACGACTATTGCACTGTTTAGTATAAGTGTATGCAAACTGACGGAAATAAAAGTAGAAATGAGTATTCATGGTCAACCGACATAAACAAATGTACATGGATGACTTTAACGGAATATATTCTTAAGGTAAGATGACTATTTTTTAGAGTGTAATACAATACAACGATCATATTTCAAATAGGTATCAACTTGTAACAGCATCGATTGACCTGGCGGAAATCCAAGATTTCTTATCAGCAGTCAATCTGTTGCTGCTTTCAAACTGTTGTACAGCAACTTACAATAACCTTAATTATAGGAACACCCTAAAATGCATTTCCACGGGAGACCATTGTGAATAAATAGGACCTCGTGATTAGCTTTTCACTTTCAATGACCTGTGGAGTCGAAACCCTTTGTCGACAGGGCAATCGCAAAGTTGAGTGTGGGTAACCTTTGACCATACACACGCGTATCGCAAATAAAGCAATGTAAATGTTCAAATGCTGATATTCGTGCTCCGGAATTGATTCGCCCAGTTACACAGTACTGGTTTGCCTTTACACATAAAAGTTTAATTTGTTTATAAAATACGCGCAATCGGTTTCGCATTATCACGTCAATTAATTACCGGATTTCCACGATTATTTGCTTCCAATTAATCCGCGAAAGCGTAATGAACGAATCAAAGTACGAAAGTACCTTTGCGTGCTTTTCGATTGAATCATTCTCACTTTGAGAAAAATGCGGCCTTACTGCGTGACGCATCTTTATTCACTCCTGATGCACTAATCGAATTTACTTTGAAACCAAACCAAGTGCTTTATTCACCAACGCAATTCGAATGACTCGTTTATAGTTTGAAATCGTTTCAAATTTCATCCCACCGTGGCGACTCCTCGAACTTCAACAGCTTGAGCTTTTTTCATGTGAAATTACGGTTTACCGCGAAAAAAATAGCGTCTGTTTTTCCAAGACTGCCGACTGCATAATCGCCGGTGCATTGTTTGACCCGAAATCAAGCACCGCGCCGAATCTAGCCACCTGGCTCTCGAAACTTTTCCAATTGATGTCGTTCTATTAAAATGCCTAACTCAAACCCCGCGAAGTTTATTTCCGCGCGCACTTTAAACAAGCCATAAACGTCATTCAGTCGGACTAATAAACCGAAGCAAGGACAGCGCCCAAACGGAAAGAAAGTTGAGCAAATTGAGAGTTCGTTTATAGGTTTTTGCGCGATGCATCGCTCGATGGCATCCGGCCGCGAACAACAAGCGCCCGGAAATTTGACGTCCTGATTTAAGGCGCGCCGCCGCTGAAATACGCGCAAAAAGTTTGGCGGCGAAAGTTACGCCGCGAGCGGATTGTTTGCAGAGTGCAGAAGCAGCAAGTCTTTATAACTTGGAGTACATCCGTCGTCGCGCGCGTACAATATATTCATTAACTCGGCACACGAGTATTAGCGGGGACAAGCGTGCCGGTGAACGTACACCGTAACGATATCAACACAATTTGTAACAGTTTCCGCGCGGCTCTCGGGTTACCGTCACGCTCACAACTTTCCAAACAAGAATCTTCCGCGTTCTTTTATTTGCGCGCCCGTCGCCGCGTTTAAGTCGCGCTTAAATATTTATCGTTTTGAATGCGAAGTTCGTCTTGCCAGGTATGACGCGAGTTCGCTGGTTCCGGCAACTTTTAATTGCTAGAGTACCTTTTTTCGACATTTTTGGATGTTCTGAAAGTCGGAGTAATGCGATGAGGAAGAAGTGAAAAAAATAATGTTAGAGTAAATTTTAGTGTTTCATATAGTAATTGTGACAAACCATAGTCTATTTTAAGCAAAGTTTCTGTTACAAAAACTTTTCCCATTAAGGAAGGTGAAGTGTGAGAAATGAAGAAAAATGTAGTTTTGTGGGCAATTTTGTTCTAAGTTACAATTTTTCTTCAAGTGGTACACAAATACACATTTTACAGTTTTTGTTTTTCTGAAAATGTGTGTCAGTGTAAATCATAGCTTTTCACGTATCCACTAAGTAATACAAAATTTCGCACGTTAAATATTAAAAGAGCTTTTGGTTGAATCGTACGGTTTATCAATTATTGGTTTAGGAAAAAAGTGATATCAAATTGAATCAGGGAATAACCGATCTAGTAATTATCGGTCGGTTATTTTCACATAAAGAATAATTTATACTAAAAGTGCAGCATTGGGATTTGGCAGTTTAATTAATGTACCTGGTTTTATATAACTCAATATTGCTTGAAGCTTTAATACGAAGCTGCGAATAGACCAATGAAACGGGAAAAAGTGTGGCCGATTATGTGATCAAGTGTAGCGAATTTAAATTAAAATGTTGACGAAAAGAAAGGAATGGTTTTTAATTGCATGTGTTTTTTATTCCCACCAACTGATTTCTGTCGCGGTTTGAAGCGTTATTTATGTTTAAAAACGTATGACAAAGACAAAAGAACAGCAGTTTTATGTTACATGACACGTTTATTACAAACAGTGTTTGTTATAAACTCGTAATTATGTTGTAAACGTCGGTCACATTTTCACGGCAAGTTTTATTCAACCGACATGCGTGATCTGAAAAGCATTACTGTATCGATTTGGCAACGAATGTTTTATATGCTCAGCAGTTAAACAACCTATTTGAAAAGGCAATTTGGAATAATCGCCATTAAGCGGTATTAAGATTTTAATGCTGTAAGATGATTTAGGGGAATGAACCATGATAATGAATTCATGAAATCGGGAAAGCATTTAATTTTGATGCATAAGCTGAAAGACGAGGAGAAATTAACGTGATATGCCGAATTGGATCTGAAAATGGTTTTCAAAAGATCTAATTTGATATGTTGGAATCCAAAGACTTACATCCGTTTATTTCAGCAAATTGTTCATTATTGCGCCATTAAATCATATCCCGTTTAAGTGGGGCAATTTTCGAAAATGGTAATGCTGAATTCTGAAGCAGCGAAAATAAGCTGTAAAGTAGTATACGTCAGTTTCAGGTAGATTACAATCTGTTAAAGGTAAACAGGTTGGACGTATAAAAAACCGACAAAAGTGATATATTTTGCAGTCACGATAAGTTTGATTCGATAGGGAAATTACTTTAAAAGAACCGGTAGAAAACCTAGTTTTGGATCCAATCGGAGTTTCCGTTCGTTTTATCATGAAAATTTACTGTCTACATCGAAAATTCCGCTCCGGGGCATAAATAATGTACGAAGCAATGCGATAACTATGGAATAATTTATGAGCCGATTCAGTCAGTGCAAACAGTGACCGTAAGATGTCACTTTCGCAGGGAGGAAACTGCCGATTAATACTAACGAAAGACTGTCGGATAGGGGTCTCTGCTTCGAAAAAGTTTCGAGATTTTCAAGTTCGAAGCTTTTTCGAACAGGGAGATACTTTGCAAAGCGGAATGTCGCGCTTTAACATTTTAGTTCGCGCAAGATTATCCGTAAGGAAGTGTCTCCTCAGAGCAGATTCCCCGTCTGCGACAAGAAAACCCGTAACTCAATCCACTCAATTCATTGGTGATTTGACTGTTAAATGCGTGAATAACCGATCGTTCGGTTGCGCATCATGGGAAATCGAATACCCGATTCGAATTACCAGAAAATAACGTGTCGCAACAACGCTATCAAAATTGTCAACACCTAATTTACGGCACATGATTGCGATGAAACTTATGCCGGTCGAAAATTTTAATCAACTATTCAGTTATTGTGAAAGCGTGTTTCGGATTAGATTAACTGTCCTGGAAATTAGTTCATTCGTTTAAACATTTGTTATTGGGTAAACGAATAATTACATACTATATAAAAAGTAACTATATAAAAAAAAGGAAACTATATAAAAAGTAAAATGAAAGATTTGCGTATCATATTCTCTAGAAAAAAATTATAACTATTTTTGAAATGAGAAAGCTGATTACATATCAGTCGTGGATATTTCATATATTTGCAAGCATTATAACTTGTTTGACGTCCTCAATTAGTTAAAGTTAAATCTGTATTTCAAAATCCTGTTTATCGATTGTTGCCAAATGTCGGAAGTACGGCAACTAATTTCCGCGCAGAATATTTTGTAGCCCGTGTTTCGAATTGACAAAGAGAAAGGACACATATCTTTGTAACTCCCAATCGATAATTCATCTCGTGGATGGCTCAGAGTAAAAACGCGGCGAATAAAAAGCGCTCCATTTGCTAATCGCTTTGCCACTCAAAAGAGGATGTTCGCGCATAAACAGCCGCGAACAATGAGATTTGAAAGATCTTTGAGCACGGGCTTAATTACGAGTGGAAGGCACATTTACGGCTGTTGTATTCGCTGTTTTTGCAACAGTAAATTGTCGCGCAAATTGTCTCAGGCGCTTTTTTCGTTCGGCGACACTTTTTGTAATAATAGTCACGCCATTTGTTCGAATTGAAAGTCGAAGTGGCGAACACAAATGTCTATTTTACGAATAATCGCAGCGAAAGTTTTTATACTTCAGAAACGATAGCGAGCGTAAACAGCAGCTTTGTTCATGTCCTTTCACCAAGCGATGTTGCACGCAAATGTACTGCATTTTTGCACACTTGTTACCGTAATTACATTCCATCCACCGACTTGTATCCGTGCACTGTTTTATCAGCGAAATTCGACGAAAAGAATTCGTTTTTATAACAGCGCACACAAATTTCTTAACGCGGCTAATCCTCCTCCAAATAAATCTCGTCGCTTAAACAGCCCTTGTTTCTCCGATTTTATATCCAGACTAATTCCCACCGAATAAGTTCAAACAAACGCCCCTTCGTGCACTTCGCTGTAGCACGATTAAACGGGTGACGTGGCAAGTTCGAAAATTCCGAACATTGTAAAGTACATTAAAGCAGAAGTACTTTCCGATCCCATAAGTCCATTCAAAGTTACAGAGCCCGATACTCCGGTGCTCATTAATTCTGCAAAGTAGCAGAGCTTGCCTCAGCGCGCGAGCTTTTCCTGTCCGCACGCGATCTCCTTCGACAGGCTTCATTAATTGGTCCGCAACATATGTTGAAAGAAGAGAAATTATCCTCAATGTATTTATAATTCGAGTTTATCCTCAAAACAACATACAGTACTAAAGTTGTGGTGATGTTTGTAACCACTTTCAAATCTTCGACGATGGTTACAAACCAGTGTTTCCGAAAAATTTAACACGTATTTCTACCTCCGGTCTGACCTACTCCACTTGACCCATTCTGCTTCCGGTCTGACATTACATTGACCACTTAGCCGATTCTACTTCCGGTCTGACCATACACTGACCAATTCCACTTAGCCAAGTCTACTTTCGGCCTGACCATAAACTGACATACTCCACTTGTCTATTCTATTTCTGGTCTGACCATTCATCGACCAACTCCACAGGTCCGATTTTACTTCCGGTCTGACCATACAGAGATCTGTTTCACTTTTGGACCTAATCTAGCACGGCTGCGGCAGCGGAAGCGATAGATCTTTATTATATAGGGAAATAACGTTGAAATACACCATTTCTACTGGAAATGTAGCAATGCACACAACGGCATAGTATGGTATCAGTGTGGCATCAATATGGTTACAGGCTACTTCATAAGCGCAAGCGAAGCCCCTTACCATACTAATGACATGTGGCTGCCACTATAAATGTTGCAAACTTTTAGACTACTAGAGGTCATCAAGGACACTAGATCTCTAGAAGTCTCGGAGATCATTAGAAGTATAAGTCTGATCATCTGGCTCGCAAAACATTCATTTTTCCTCGCGGGTCAATCCTTCGAAATGCATATCAATCTTGACTACCTAACTGCACTATTCAAACCCATTCACCGTAGTTAGTCAAAGAAAAACTTCGTTAACACGTGAAACCCTTCGGAGTAACCAAAAGAAAAACTTAAAACTATGACCTCGTAATTCTGTTTCGAGAGTCGTTTAATTCACCTCGTGATCGAGGCAAGTTTGCGCGCGATTTGCATCCGTCGCCTGTGCTTGCGACAAGTAAGACTGTACAAATCTTAAGTTTGTCGTCAAATTCGCGTTGTTGTTCGAAAGAAAAGAAGAGTTTGAATCTCGGGAACTCATTGCACGCGCACACCAGATTATTCCCTTAATTCATTAAGACTGACGCTTAAGCTCGCAGCCATTCCGCAGCATCGTCAAGTATGCACAGCCATCACGAATGCAATGCAATCAACGCTGGCCTGTTATGCCAATCGTACACCGCACCCAGGATTGCCTTTCCCACAGGTGGCGATCCCCGCAACAGCGCAGTTCTTGCGATGAGTTCCGCCCGAAACAAAGCCGCAAGTTTATGCCGCGCTGCGCGCGCCAATATGTAAATGACGCGGGCTTTTTCTCTCAACGGTATCTCCACGGGCGATATCAATTTCCGCGGCTGCATTCGAACCCGAGATGGCGGCGTCTCGCAAATCATTCCGTCCGATTGCTTTCTTCGGGTCTACGGACGCTGCCGAAGACACGAACGCTGGTAGATTTATTACCGCTAATCATTCATTCATCGGGTCGCGCGGTATCGAACAGTTGCAGTACCGTCCACAGCCGGCTATTTACCTGCAGATAAACAGCTTAAGCTCGCTCAACATGTCGTAGATCGATCCCCGTGTCTCTAGCAGGGTCGTGGAAATTAAGCACATGATGGTCACCCATCCAAACAGTGGACACGGCGCATGCTGATTAAGTCGCCTTGTTTCCGGGGAACGGTATAATTTCATTAAAAGGGATTTGTTAGAATTATACAGTTGCTATTTGTCGTGAGCCGTGTAAAGTGAGAGCGATTATGAGTGGTGACATTGACGAAATGGGTTAATGAGGCTGGGACTGTGTACCGGTTTTCGAAAATGGATTCACTTGAACGTCTCTAAGAGGACACTTATGTGAAAACACTTTTATTGTTAGAAGATTAACGTTTATGGAAGATATTAGGTATATCTTTTGCTACCTAAAACACTTCTATAATATTATAATCCTGAAACACTTCTCGTGCTATAGTGATCAAGTATTCTAGTGATTGCATCGTTCCGCATATCTTGGTATCGACAACTAACGTCTGTCTTGATTTAGGAGATTTCAAGTGTTTTAGCATTTTAAGAACTTTCTATTCTTCTGGAAACCTTCTAATGTTTCAATATTCTTAAATATTTTTAGTGTTCTCGAAGAATTTTTATCAAATCTAAAAAATCTATTTACTGTGTCGAAAATTTCTTGTTCTCTTTAGAATGTTGGAAAACTTTCAGTGTTCCAGTGCATAAATTATAATATCGACACGCTTCAAGTGTTTAAAAACAGCGCCATTTGTCGAAATATTGGAACAGTTTTTTTACCCGAATATGATCTTGCTCGTAAATTCCTAAAGTTGGAGGAGTGCCAGCATTGAGCGTTTGATATGTAATATGCCATTTTCTACATGAAGTGCTGTGCAATTATTTTTAGACATAATGTGTCAATCATGCATTAATTTTGGAATTCGTTGCATTTATGTTTCAGATAGAAGATGAGAACGATGGAGCAGACTCCCGAAGGTTGAGCCAGCATTTTCAAAACGTGGACATGCAGTTATCGACCTCGGCAGTGGGCGTCATCGCCATTGTAGCAGTCATGATTTCTGCTATGACAGGTACCGCTCTTCGTTTTTTTAAATTTATATCACTCGTATCATAATTTTGAATAAAAAAGGATATTACTCAGGTACACCTTCAACAAACCAAAACGCTAAATCAACAGATTTTGTGAGTTTGTACCATGTAATAAATGTTTATTATAATTGTTTGACAAGTTTCGTGTTTTTACGAAACGCTCGGAGTGTTTTACTACAAAGCCACGCAACTGATACAGATATCAACAAAATCTCATGGTATTAAGTTTTTTTTTCAGTTTCAAACATTTTGCATAAAATTAGTAACAACTGTATTTTCTTTTGTTAAGTAAGTGATGGTTTGGTATATATATACGTGATTATGTATATGTACTAATTTGATATAAATGTTGAATATCAATTAAAATATCATGAGTAATTATGATCAAAATGTCGAATCCATCAAATTATAACTGTTTAATGTGACATCGCCTGTCCTTAATGCGTCAATTCAGAATTGCAGCATTACAATCGATTACAGGAAAACTGAATGTATTAATTTCAGTATGCCTGTATTTATAATTAATTTCTTTGTTTATTTACGTGAAAATTTCATGATGACAAATGTCCAATAATATTATCAGACTCAATTACAGTCCATTATTAACTGATATCAGAGATAAAATAGCTTCATTTTTTTATTTCGATGCATAAACTTTAATCAATATGATTCATTGACAATCTATTCTAGAAATTTATTTTCCATTAAAGTCTGTAACCTTCATTATGATCACTTTTGGAATATTATGTATGTTGTGTTAAAAATAGTCGTAAAAAATTCAAATTTTGATTGCCTTTAGAATAGAAAAATAACTGGAGCGCATAAAAATGCAATTTTGTACATAAACTGCCTTTATTTTTTATACGTGCGTATTAAAAATTCCCGAAAACACTTTATATGCAAATAATTCAGAAAAAAAGTTTTGTTTAACTACAGTATATAACTGTAAAATGGTTAATTTTTCATTACAAACTATTGACTGGGGAAATTATACCATTTGTCGGAAAATATCTAGTTTCGCGTTTACAACTCCGTTCATTATTTTAATTGATAAACCGAACTTAAACTTGGATCATCTAAACCCCAGAAGCGTCTTAATAAACTAGCTCACCAAACTGTCAAATGTGCAAACTTCGCGACCGTCATTTAAGGTTAACGGTCATTTATATTTGATGAGCGTTCGCCCGGCACAAGTTACGAATACGCGCGACACTTGTAAAGGTGTCGGACCGAGGGGCACGAAGCCCCACGTGGCCAGAACAAACAGTACTTGCGAAGCACAATATTCGTACATTATCCAACTGTAAAGTTCATCGATGTAAATTACCCTAACTCTTGTTAAAATAACACGGTGTAATATCAATTATAAATTACCGTTTACATTTAGATGGAATAAATTAAGACATCCTCGAGCGAAAATTGCTTCTAAAACAACAGCGGTCGCGGGCATTAAACTCGGCCGCAATTACGCGGTCATTAACGCTTACGCACCAACGGTTACGCATTTTTCGCGGCGATCGCGCGCATTTCATTACCGAATTCGGCGCGCCATTGAAACTTTAACTAAGCAACGCGACTAACGTAATTAACCACTAAATTTTGACGGCGCGTTAATGAAGCGCATTAGCCGCCAACTCGGCAAACTTAATATATTTAATACGCACGCGCAAATTAACGTTCGGTTATCTCGAGACAAGTTTTCGCGGGCCGCGAAAAGTTGCGCATAAACAGTCGGTAATGACCGGCTGTTTAATGCTATTTGAAGTGGATCGATTACGAGGCACTCGCGCCAAAATTGCTTCCGAGCAAATTCAACTTGGTCGCCGTCCGGGCAGCAATATCCCTGGCGTGCAAACAGCGCGCCGACAAATATCGTGCTTTACATGGAAAGAGTGGCAATAAACGTATCGCGCGTGTTCTTACTTTATTATGCCTGGTTCCGGCGCGGGGCGACAAACAGTAAAATCCATTTTTCCGCCCGGCGTTCGCGCAGATAAACAAGCCCGTCCGGCGAACAAACGCCGCACAAATCCCGGCCAATAAGGCCATCGGACGAAAAAAGTGCCGCGCCTTTTATCCCGCGCGCTTCGTAGATTAGGTTTCGCCTCGGGGATTGCTTAGTGCGCGATCGTGGCGGTGTGTCGGTGTGCGCCGCTTTCGGCGAAAAGAAATCGGATTGAGTCAGCACATACAATTGCTAATAGGAATGTCGGACGTAAAAGTAAGAGGCGCCATTACTTCGGCCGATCAAAGCCCCGTGTACCTGTGCCCCTTTCGAACGGCCATCGCTCGTGCCGTTATTAAGTCGCGTTGGATGGACTTTCTGTCCGCCCAGATCCGCCGCATGTTCCTCGCATTCCGTAACCGAGTTTGCGAGGAACGACGCGCTCGAAGGGCGAAGGGAAATATTCAAATTCGAGCAATTGAAGGTCTGAGTCGATTTTCGGGTACTTTAAGCAAAGTCTTGAGGGGCTGGGAGAAATTAGAGGACTCGATTTTTTACAAAAATATATTGAAATAAGAAATGAACTTGCTGAGAAACACACATATCGAAACATGTAAAAGTGTTTTGGAAAAGAATATAAGATAAAACGTATTTTTAAATTACCTTTTCTAAAAAAAGTGTTGATAAAAGTATATAAAGTAAAAAAAATTAAGTTTTTTACCATTTTTACTTTAAAAGCAGTGTTTGTTTACGTACTAGTAAGCGGTTTTTTTTGCACAAGGCGCGAAAAGTGCATTTTTCTTAAAATGTCCAAGGGTGGGATCGTGAACGTTCCAGTCCCGTGTGACATAAAAGAATTTCATCTATTAATCTCTGGAGCGAATGAGAAGTTTTATATTTGCGGTAAATTGTACCACAATTTTCGATGTCGAACTTTATTTCAAACGTTAGGTCGTTTTTATAGCATCACAGTTCTCGTTGGATTATATCATCATGTTCATTACTTCCATAAAAACACATTGGGCTTGTTTTAAATGAAAGCTGTCACAGCGCTTTTTAAGGTTAGAGATCGATGCGAGTTTCTATAAAATAAAACACGTTTGATGATTAAATACACATCTGTAAAACCCGTAGAAGTGTTTTAAAATCGATGTCCGATGTGTTTTAAAATAAAACACTTGTTTATAACATGTGCAGAGAAATGACTTGAATATTAGTTTGTTTCCTTTCAGTCTTGTGGTCAATTTACCATATGTTATAAATTATTGTTTCACTTAGTGAATTATATTCTATGTATAGCATTTTAACTTAGTATGTAATTGTTCCGTAATTTCTAAAAAATTTTTTTTTTGTTCATAAATCAGTAAATTCGACAAACTTGTAAATTTTCATAAGTCATTTCTTTCCGCGTGAGTACCCACGTGAGAGACAAATGTGCAAGTTTGCAAGTCGGATTTGCTGGTCGTACTACTTTCTGCCGAAGTTTTGTTTATTCTTTCACATTTATTTGGGACTCCGATTGAAACATGAAATGAAACACGGCGTCGAATTGATGTCACAGTAATGTTGTATCAGTGTCGATCATCGACATCGAATCAATGATACATCAATGTTACATTGACGTTGATTCAATGTCAATCATCGGGTCAAAACGATGTCGCTTAAATGTTATATCGACGTCGAATGTCGAAACATTGATGTCAAATCGACCTTGAATCAATCTGAAATCGAGGTATGATGTTGACCATCAACTGACATCAACTGAGCGGACATTCAGACGTCGTTCGACGTCTGAATGAAGACGAATCGATGTCGATTCAATGTTTCGTCGATGTTGAATCAATATCCAATCAATGTTAGCGTCGACGTCGAATCAACGTCGATTCAATGTACCTGTTCCCTTAGAGATAATTATTTATTTAATGGCGGTAGTATTTTGACGTCTCTTCGTTCAAGACCTTTGTTCCGAAGACCGGATATTTAGATATTGACGACTTTCTTGCTTTGACGTACCATGAAATCAACCGATAATCATTAAAATACTGAAGCGCTCTCTGACACCACAACGAGTAACGAATCAAGAAACCGTCTTTGTTTTGTTCTTTTGTACCGAATGGTTGGAAGTGACGCATTGATATTTATTTTCCCCTCCGTAAATGGCTGATTATCAGATTCAACGGAGTCTATTAATATTTCACTTTGATCGCCCGATAAATTTCCATCCCTTTCACTTCGTCTCCTCTTTAGCCGCAAAAACGAAATCCAGGAGGAAATAAACGTTTCCGTAATTTCCGTATTCTTTCTTTCTTAATTATCGTAATCATCCAGTGTTTCAAAATTATCACAACAATATTCATTTCGTTAAAACAATTTTAATCAAAACCGACTAGCAACATATAATCAACACTTCAGTAACTTTTTTAAATACATATTTTTTAACAAACAATGTAGGCATTGTTATACTCAGTCAAAAGGATATATACTCGAATATACAACAGTCAGTTTCGAAGTTTTTGGATTACAATTTCTTTTTGATCTTTTCAAAAACAGACCAAAAATAAATTTAAATTGTTTTTTAACTTTGAAGGATTTATTACCATAACCTAACCTACAAAAAAATGTATAACCATGCAAATTGGCATTTTCCCGTATCTTTGACTAGGAATCTCTCTAAAAAATAATGATAAGCAGCAGTGGAATTCGAATGTTGCAGGTGGAAAACTGTCTCATTCGGAATCGGAATGATGGAAATAGAAATCATCGCGGAGTAGATTTTTTTTAATAAAATAGATTTTCAATAAATCTAAAATCCACTTGCATTGTTCTGAATTTGTCAATCAAACCTTCATTTCTAATCAAGTGAATGCCTTTTTTAGAGAAATCATTCAACAAAAAAGCCAATAACTACATCACCTTCACAAAAACCATAAACTTTCAATCCATCAACGGTCGAAAATAATTCAACCGTGTTTCCGCCGCAAAAAGCGCCTCGCCGTAAATGAGCTCGGCCTGTTTATACAAAATTACCCGGACAAATGGCGTCCATTGACTCAATTTCCCCTCTTTTTGCGCGGCCTCCTCACAATTGCATTATTCCACCAAACGCAATTTGGCGCGATTCGAAAAAACGTCCTCGACACTTGTAATTAATTTCTTACACGCTAGCCCGAAGGACCCGGTCGCCGGGGTGCCGTTAACCCCGAGCCACCCGAAGCCCAAAAGTGGTTTGAAATTCGCCTGACAAATTCCCCCGCCCTCGCTTTTTTTGTACTCGCCCGTTTTTACACGTTTCTTTTTTTCTTATTTTTCGCGCCGTTATCGTTCCGCGCGACGTGACAAACGGCTCGCGATTTTTCACGCCCGCACTCGTCGGATTCCGTTCGAGGGCTATTAGGATGCGGGGATCATAATGGCTGTTTACATTTCTCTCTTTCTGGCGCAGAGTCGGAACACGGCGCTACCGAGCTCGGCATCAATCATGCCTCTCGAAAACGCGGCCCGCACGGTGAGCCGGCGAACCTGACCGAACTCGAGGCCCACGCAAAAAACGACACCATGGCACGAGTGTTTTCCTCGACCACGTCATCCATCGTCGTCGAGAAGTCCTCCACGCAGTCACTCGCGAGTCTGAAGAGACTCGCGGATAACAGGGATCAGCTACAGACGAGCGTGCGAAAAGTCATGTAAGTTCGAGATTCGTGTAAAATTGCACTTCTTCCCAGATTTTTTGTTTCGCATAATGTCTGCCAGTGGCGCAAATTACATCACTAATGACTTAAGGAAAACTGGGAGAGCTGGGATGAGTTATGTAATTTTCGAGACAGTGATATGTGTAACGTTGAGAGATTCTGTTTGGAAGGAAATTTGGGTAGGATAATTATAGGCGATGTGCAATTACAGAGGAGGGTTGTACAAATGAGTTTTTTGGGTTGAAAGTTCTGGAGGAATGGAAAGTAAATGTTTTTGCGGGACAAAAGGTCGAAGGGTTAGACGTGTTCTGTTTGGGGTTTGGAACAAACGTGGACTCGGTTATACTGGAAAAATAGTGTGAAATTCTGTGGAAATGTAGTCAATGTGTTGTCATAAAAAAAGATTTAATTTTATAGCATTATACTTGAAATCAGTTGCAACTAAATATGCTTGAATTTTAAAGTTGCACTTTAAAATTAAAGTCGAATTTTTTAAACCATGTGTGATTGAAACATGATTCATAACCTCGCAAAATTTTACTCACATTTCGGAAGCCTGTGAAATGATTAATTATTAGTTATTGAACGTTTGAAATGTTAAAAAGTACCGCTTTTAAACGATGACAGTCTCACTCAACGCTCGAATAGATACAACCCACTGCGCAGAGAAACAATTACGATGTACCCGGCACTCGCAGTACTGTTTTCCAATTCCAACTTGAATTTTTCAACCGTAACTTGAATTTCAAAGTAGCTAATATATACCTATACAGAGATTTCAAATTGTAACTTTAAAATTAAACTAAAATACTCATCTATACTAGAATTTTAAAGTACAACTTGATATTTGTAGTATATATGCTTGGTTTAAAATTAAACTTCCTTTTTTACAGTGTATGATTCGCGATTATGATCTAGCCTTCGCGCCATACTTATGCCAGCTTACTTTTTTTGCGCAAAAAGGCACTAATAATAGTAAATTATAACCAACATGGTACCTAAACAGTCAATGGTCCAAGGCCTACAAGCAAACCGCAAATTAGCAGAGATGCAACGGAGGTTACAGAAGTGCGTCAGAAATGAATCACCACAGTGTCAGATACACATCACATGAGATTAATCTTGATCCCTTACAACTTTTATAAAACGCGGTTTCGCATAGTTACTTGAAACAAATCGTTAAAATTCGCATTGCAGTTAATTCACTATCTACCCTGATAACTAAGAATTATATAAACGATTTACATAAAGTTTACATCAATGTACTTCCTCATTATGCTGCATAATTTATGTATATTATTTATATAATTGATTTACATAATATTTACATACAATTTATGTAAATCTTAATTTTTTATTTACCGAAAGTCCG